>CM076584.1:48708728-48905156 GCA_034641835.2 Pinus albicaulis
ATAAAAAACCGAGAAAACCAAAATTATTTCATCGAGCGCATCCAAGACATCCGCGAGCAAGGTGTCCACGACATCTTGGACAAATCCAATACCAAGTTCAACAGAATTTTCCTCACATGGAGGAACTTAATGCAATGGGGACCATTGCTTCCTAAGGAGGAGAGAGGAATGATCATGGGATATTATGGGTCACCTGGGCCTATTCCATTTGGACCCGGCACCATTATACTTTCAGCTTTTCACTATCAACACAACTTACTACTCATTAGCAGGGGTTTTGTCTCGTATGTTCGAAGCCATCTGGAGAGCCCCTAATGATTGGGCAAATGGATACTTAGACAATTCCACCTATTCCATTTGAACCCCCACTGTTAGTTCTTTCAGCTTTTTCTCAAATTCATAAAACTTATTTATTTTAATGCTACTTAGAATGTCTCCAAAATTAGCATGAAGCTAATTTGAACATTGCTTTGCTCATGCCATCTAGGAAGTGAATAAAATGGGTGAGGAGACCCATGAGTAGGAATAAAATCCCTCATAGTGTGAAAGGGATCAATGGAGCAGCTTTATTTTGCACCTTCCAGTGTGAAAAGGGGCAAATGCATGAGGACAAGGTCAAGTTTGACCAAGTCAACAACACTGCCTAAGAGGGTGTGGATTGCTTGGGAAGACAACGCAGTTTGAGAGGGAGGAAGATCACTTGTGGAAGAAACCCTAATGTGTGGGGTCCAAGGCAAAGAGACATTCACTTGCATAAAAGGAGGAAGAGGCAGCCATAGAGAGACATGTTCGAGTATTTGATTTTGGTCTAGTATACTATTTGTAGTCTCCGGCTGTTTAGCTGAGTTGCAGTGTAGTTTAGCACAAATGATTCCAGTTTATGATTTCCTCTCCTTCTTTAGAGGCCTCTTGAAGGATTGTATTTCATTTCTCCACATCTAGGCTCAAGGCCAAATCCACTTCCTTCAGTCACTGCCTTATTTCTGCTAAAGTATAACATAGTGTTGCAGGTTGTTGCAGTGGAGGGTTCCACAACACCATTCCTTGGCTCATCTTTTAGAGGAAAGAGTTTCTATTCCTCGGAGATGTTAGTGAGGAAGGTTTCAGAGTTATTTTTTATATCATGGCATCAGGCCAAGCATCTCCCATCTACTACAACGCAGTCCCACTCCCTAACTGTGTTATTCCAGTGTATATCTGCAGTGGGGGTTTGCACCACTATTTTGGAGGGTGAGATATTCAATGTTAGGATTAGACTATCACTTGTGAGATATTTTTGATGAGGTATATTTAAGGTTTTGCATCATCTTCATCCATCTCCAGCTATTTTCTGAGTTGCAGCTGTTGCCCAACAACTTCAGCATTTCTGCAAATTTCCGATTTGTACACATATTTCAGCCAATCCTTCTAAGGATTTTTGTACCATTGTTTTCAGGGGATGAGAGCTTGCTCCCCCATATTTTTTGAGCCTAATATTTTCATATATTTCCATTTTTATTCAGTATGATGCAGTGTCTCCATTAAACTGTGTCCTTTTAGCCTATAGAAATCCATGTGTAACAGTGTTCCTCTATTTTGATGTACATGTTCCATTGAGGCTTGCATTGCCTAACTGGAGTGATTGTTTCCTCAATAATTTTAACTTTATTTATTGATATAACATAATTTTTTGGCTATTCATATCTTCATGTGTGTTGGGTTGTTAAAATAATGTTGTTATTCCGTTGTATGTTCATACATTGTTACAGTCCCTTCATCGGGCACTTTCTGAAGACAACTAGGTGTGGGAGATCTGTTTAACCCACCTAGAGGGATTTATTTTGAGCCACCTCTTGGATTTTGGTCTTAGATACATTTATCTAATGGATCTAGTTCTTGGTTTCAAATCCTATATCAACCATTCCTAAAAAATGCATTTTTCATGCATGCCTTGCTGAGCAATCCAATTTTGGGATATTACAGTGGTATTAGAGAAGCTTTCTTGGCTCAGCCTGTGAGTCTCAGCCAAAGAGATCCGAAGATTGAAGATGATGGGTTTTATCTCATCATGTTTTAGACCCATGAAGAACCTCTCCAAGGAGGATCAACAGATAGAAGAGGAAGGACCCTGCACTTCCTATTCTCATCAAGAAGGAGACAGAGAGATGAGTAGGAAAAAGACTCCATATTCTGGAGGAGAAAAATGGGATAGGCTTACAAAGCTTCTTCCTAAATCTGTACACAATATTCATGAAGATTTCAAGAAGATAAGTAGGTAGATGTATGAAGAATCTCCGAAAGAGTTTGAATCTAAAGAAAACTCTAGATTGTCATATGAGAAGTGTGAGCAAGCAGCCACACACTCTAACACACAGCGCAGTCACATGCCCAGGATTGTCGGAAGAGAGATGGAAAGAGGAGAAGATGTTGCTAGGAGAGGAAATCTTAGTGATTTCCTGAAATAGTATGAGTCTCAAACTCATAAATTCCGAGATCATCTCATTTTTTCATAGTTTTGCAAGAACAAGGTGAAGGAAAGAGAGCAGCAGGATAGATTTCTTCTATCTACCTTTGAAGGTTCACCTACATCTTTAGCCAAAGCTTGGGTGGAGGAATTAGATACCTTCTTGCAGCACCACCAAATTCCTGATGATGAAGCCATCAGAGTCTCAGCGCTGCATATGAGAGGTAAGGCCTATGCCTGGCAGATCTTAGAATCCTTTTCTTTAAGAAATGTAAATGCCACATTTTATGCAAGTTTCAATAAGGCATTAGTGAGAAGATTTGATAGAAGGATTCATGAGACACACATGGTGGAGCTAAAAAAGGGAACTCAAATAAAACCCTTGCATGAAAACGTAATTCCACTTCAGAAAACCATGGAGGAGGCTGAAAACTTGCACCATACCTTGCAGAAGAAAGTCTTTCATCTCACACCTTTGAGCAAGGAAGCATGGAGATATCTTTTTCAAAGAGGGATACAATCATTGGAAGGTTTCCCATTCATGTTACATAGATTGAGGGAAACAACGTTGTCTCATCTAGATATTATCTAGTGCCTCATATAGAGGAAGGAAGAGCTCTTGCTCCAAGTAGAGGGATTCTTGCATCTTTGCAAGGAAGTCCCTAGGATCTCATGTGTGGAGATCAAGGCACAACTCATGTGCCATTGTTGAGGAGGTGTGGAACCATGGAGACGCAAGGAGGAGGTAGGGAGAAGACCCATCATCATGAGATGAGGAGTACACATCCCTATCCATTTCTAGAGGTTGTTACACCTAGGAGGGAGACTAGACTGCGCAGTGAGAGCATGGACAGATTTGTCCATTCATATAGGCAATCATCTCTTGATGATGATGTCACATTTCATGGAGACATTTCACCAGGGATACCACTGGATCAGCGGAGAAGGATGGATGATTCACATGTTGAGGCACCACTCATTGATTTCAGGAGGGTGGAGACCTTGGGAGAGCTGGGTACAGCGCTGAGAGTCTTGGGTAGACTCAAGGAGGAGAGAGGCATTCTCTCAAAATCACTTTTACCCACTCACATTTTAAATTCTGCGTTGTCGCAGAAGCAGCAGGGGAAGGATAGAAGCCTTCCAACTTTCATCTTTGACATGGGATATGTCAAAGAGGAGGATGATCATATGACATATGCTCTTCATGATATTTCATCAACGCTGTCACTATGGAGGATAGATCCATATTGGAGCTCCTAGCTATTGGTGGAGTATTCCAAGGATCTTCATGCTTGTAGGATATTGGATGGCCAGTTGCATGTGGAGGAGTATTCATTTAGAGATGGGGTCATCTACTATCATGATAGAATCTTCTTATCTAGAGCTTCAAAGCTCAAGGGGAGGTTTCTCAAGCAGCACATTTGGATTCCCTTTTTAACCACACACATTCTATGAGAGCATACCACAACATCATGGAGGGGTATTTTTGGGAAGGCTTTGAGGAGGAGATATATCAACATATGAGGAGATCCATGGATCATGTGGAGATGGAAGAGGGACATAACTCTTTGGAAGATTTAGCACAACCACCTCTTTTCTCTTTGAGGATAAGAGGAGACTCATTTATGAGCCACCCCCTTTGTATGAGAAAAACATATGGTAAGGGTGTTGATTGTTTACATGATGATTTATATAATGTATGTATATATCCCTTGACCATATATGTGCAGAATGTTGCTCCAAGGAGCAACATTCTCTATTTTGGGCTTCATTGTATACTTGAGGCCATAAGCATGATTGATGGCCATCCCCTAGGAGGACTTTGGGAAGAGGTGTACTATGGAGGACATGTTCACTTTACACTATGCATCATTCACTTCCTCCATACTTATGAGGAGATTGGAGAAGCAAGCAAGTGGTTGAGAAACCACACATTTTATTAGTCCTATTGTAGTTGAGAGTCAAGATGCGTTGGTTACATTTGAGGGACCATTGTCCTTCTCACTTGTTACACATGGAAGAAAGCATGATTCTCATTTTTTCTCCCTATGGTTCTATTGTTTCTGTTTTTATGAGGAGCATGTTTAGGAGAGAGGCACATGGGATGGATATGTCCTTTGAGGGAGGAATTACCTACACTTTTTGCACTACATGTTCTAAGGGGAGCATGGGAGATGGTATGGCCACTAGAGAAACACATTTGTTTCCATATGAGGTGAGCCATATGATGGATGTGATGCCATATGATGATGATTTCCAACTCATCATATATGGGGATATTTGGGCCAGCATGATTTGCAGCGTTGGGGGAGAGATCCTTGGAGATCTAGTCCCCATCTTGCCACCTGATGGAAACCTTATTGCAGCCCAAGATCAGCGAACACTCTACACTTATCACAAGTGGAGAGATGGATAGTGTGGGGTAGGCCACCTTGTCTATCATATGCAGAATTTCAGGCCCCTACTTTGCCGGAGCCAAAGGTGGAGGACAGTTTTTAGGAGTTGCCTAGTTGGGAGGTGACTCATTTTGCATGGCTAATAGCTTGGGGATGGAGGATCCATATGGGAGAGATAGTAGATTTCAGATCCCATTCCTCAAGGGGACCTCTAGACATCACTTTTCTATCCTCTTGAGTATTTCACCTTTACATGATGATAGCTTGATAGCTGACTTGCATGCTGAGGAGGAGCAATTTAGGGACGTTATTGATGAGATAGCATATCTTTACTTGGATGTGATCATCATACATGGATGCTACAGGGAGAGGAGGAGAAATAACTCAATTCTATCCTTGCACTTGCTTGAGGACAAGAAATATTTGAGAGGGGAGGACTGTAATGTTCCAAAATTAGCATGAAGCTAATTTGAACATTAATTTTTCTCATGCCATATAGGAGGTGAATAAAATGGGTGAGGAGACCCATGAGTAGGAAAAAATCCCTCATAGTGTGAAAGGGATCAATGGATGATCCAGATTTATGCAAGAACGCAACAGAATACAGAAATAACCATAAACATAGAAATACAATGGAAATAAGGCTTCATTTCATTAATATCAAATCATAGAAATGTGCTTACAAACATGATGGAAATAAAATAGCTAGGGTGTTGGTAGCGAATCTCTGAGAAGATATGTGGCGACTACAGACCTCTGAACTATATTACAATGAGGCTCGAGGGCCTATTTATTATGGAGAAACAATGGAGAATTCTAAACGTCCAAAAACCTAACCCTAGGAGATGAAGTGCCAAAACTATGGGCCCCGTTTGGGTAAATTGGTGTTTCAACTTCTCAGGGACGTAACTTCGGCATACTATCTCCTATTAAGCGGAAATGGCTCAAGTTCAGACCCGAAACCATAAAAATAGTAAGTTATAAAATAAAAATAAACTGAAAGAGATAATGGTGGGGCCCCAAGTGGAATAGGTGGGTGGCCACCACATCCAGCATAATTAATGGAGGGCCTTTATTTTTCACCTTCCAGTGTGAAAAGGGGCAAATGCATGAGGACAAGGTAAAGTTTTACCAAGTCAACAGCGCTGCCTAAGAGGGTGTGGATTGCTTGGGAAGATAGCGCAGTTTGAGAGGGAGGAAGATCACTTGTGGAAGAGACCCTAATGTGTGGGGCTCAGTGAAAGAGACATTCACTTGCATAAAAGGAGGAAGAGGCAGCCATAGAGACACATGTTCAAGTATTTGATTTTGGTCTAGTAGACTATTTGCAGTCTCTAACTGTTTAGCTGAGTTTCAGTGTTGTTTAGCACGAGGGATTCGTATTTAGGATTTCCTCTCCTTCTTGAGAGGACTCTTAAAGGATTTCAGTTCATTTCTTCACATCTAGGCTCAAGGCCAAAGCCACTTCCTTTAGTCACTACCTTATTTCTGTTGAAGTATAACGTAGTGTTGCAGGGTGTTGCAATGGAGGGTTCCACAACACCATTCCTTGGCTCATCTTTCAAAGGAGGGAGGTTAGTGAGGAAGGTTTCAGCGCTGTTTTTCATATCTCGGCATCAGGCCAAGCATCTCCCATCTACTACAGCGCAGTCCCACTCCTTGACTGCGTTATTCCAGTGTATATCTGCAGTGGGGGTTTGCACCACTATTTTGGAGGGTGAGATCTTCAGTGTTATGATCAACCTATCACTTGAGAGATCTATTGGAGGAGGTCTATTTAAGGTTGTGCATCATCTTCAGGTATCTCCAGCTATTTTCTGAGTTGCAGCTGCTACCCAACAACTCTGGCATTTCTGCAGATTTTCCATTTGTACACATATTTTAGCCAATCCTTCTAAGGATTGTTGTACCATTGTTTTCAGGGGATGAGAGCTTGATCCCCCATATTTCTTGAGCCTCATATTGTCAGATATTTCCATTTTTATTCAGTATTATGTAGTGTCTCCATTAAACTGCGTTCTTTTAGCCTACAGAAATCCATGTGTAACAATGTTCCTCTATTTTGATGTACATGTTCCATTGAGGCTTGCATTGCCTAACTTGAGTGACTGTTTCCTCAAGGATTTGTACTTTATTTACTTATATAACATCATTTGCTGGCTATTCAGATCTTCATGTGTGCTGGGTTGTTAAAATAATGTTGTTATTCCATTGTATGTTCTGTTAGTCCCCTATAAATTCCTTAACAAGCAAGCAAGGGGATAATTTGTTTTATGAGCCTTCAAGGAATGCATTTCCCTTGAAAACACATCATCCTTGAAGCCCTTTCATATTCCCTTCCCTTTGATTGTTTCCCTCTGCTGTGCTTGAGTAAATAAGCCTCACTGATGATAACAAATTGTGCTAAAAAAGGCCTTTATTTGCCCCTTGTATCCCTGCAGAAATATCCCATTTTAACCCTTTTTTCCCCTTTTTCAAAGTCCCCCTTTTTACCCTCTCAATCCTCCCAAAATCCCCTTAAATCCTACATTCACCCCTTGTTTGGTCTAATTTCCCTTTTTTCCCTCTGTCATTACCTTTTCCAGGCCTTGAAACACACTAAAAATGGGCCAAAAACCCACTTTTCCATATAATAGGGCCTAGCCCCTTTCCGCCAGCCCGCAAACCACTTCCCCATGTGACCCCATGCTAGAACTAGGTGCAAAGGACTCAAAGCGCTAATCGCAATCGCAATTTTCGGAGGAGCGCATTTCTTTGTTATATGAAAAACTCCAATGCGATTGGGTTTTGGTCTTTAAGGCCTCCGCCGCGATCTCCACCATTGATCTATCGTTTGATCGGATGGCCCGAAGCTAATCGCACTCCCGCTCCAATTGCAATCGAAACTTTCACCGTGCCACTCCTCGTTTCCCCCTGATTGCGACTTCCTGATCAAATCACAGCCGTCCATACACTCTGAATCAACGACCCAAATCCTATCGCATCGCGTCCCGTCGCCCCATTCTTTCCCCACCGATCCAATCTCCGCCATCGATCCAGACCCAGATCCGATGACTGGCGCTCAATCGCTCCAATCGCAATCATTAAAGTCTTGAATGAAGTATCATACCTTGATGTTTACCCTTGTTGTAAAGGAATCAGGTTCAATATACTATATTCATGATGTCACAGTTATTTTGTCCGTTCGTATTAAAACCTTGGGAAACATTGATCAGAATCAGCACGTCCTATACATGTTTCTGCAATGCCATATTCCACTTATGTTGAAATGAATGAATGGAAGAAAATGAGAAGAGGATTTCAAACTGATATGTTGTTTAAAACATAATCTACCATTTTAAAACCCAGAAGAATTATGTAAAGATAAAGTTAAAATAGAGGAGTGCACATTAAGGTTTGTTTAACTCTTAAATACACATGTATAAAGAGACCCACTGCTCAAATTACTCTATTTCATTCATAGATATGAAAACATTATGTAAACTGGATAAACTTTCAATATAAACAGAATAATAGAAACTTGCATACTTCTTTCATTGATTTGCAATTCTCAGTAAAAAAAATTTCTTCAAGGTTAAAAAACTCAGAACCTTCATCTTTCTTGAAATTGTCTTTAAATACAGTATCACAAGACAGTTTCCAATAATGAAACTGATTCTAACTGCCCTAACTAATTCTAACTGCTTGAACTACTGATTGTTACAGAGGCACATGCCTTAAAAAGGTCTTATTACATTTACATGATTTTGAGAAATAACATAATGAGAATTTGAAAACTTCTAATCTATGAGAACAGCTGCTCCTGAAGCGGTTGTTGAATCAACGGCTACTTTTGGTTGAGCCGTTGGGACCTCTTTTGTTGAGTCCATTGAAAATTTCTTGCACTTCTTCCATAGCTCATTTTGAGTGGTCGAGGAATTTTTGAAACTTTGATATTCTATCCTGAACGCCACAATTTGACTGTGTGTAGGTTTTCCTGTAAAGAGAGTCTTCACCATCCATAGCAAATTGAAATGCCTATGCAAGAAGTTAAACACAGTTTCTCCTTTTAAGATCTGTGTCTTTTCGTGCCTATTATCTGCCTTACTTTTTGCTAATGTTAACTGATCTTCATAAAACTTCCATGACATGATATTTCCTTTCTCAGTCCAGCATGAAGGTAAACTTGTTCTGGTCAATTTTTCAAATGATATATCAAACTTTTTTACTGTCTCCTTGATTCCCAGTAACCTTTTCTCTGCAACCTTCCGAAGATCATTCTTAATTATCATCTTATTAACTTCCTCAGCATAAAAGTATCTGTCTTGTATTCCAATATCTTCTAATTCTTCGTCTGATTTGGAATTGATAAAATTTATAAACTTTCTAGCCCAATTTTCTCTTTTAATGGCCGTCTGCTTTTCAGATAATATCTCCTCTTCATGTTCTAAGATGAGGCTTTTCTCTTTAGCAACTATATTCAGAGAATTCCAATTTGACTTCATTTCTGAAATAATCTCACCCCAAATGATATCTTTAGCTTTTATAAGTGAGATATTACCTTTTAACTTCTCCTTGAGATCTTTAATTTCATCTTCAGCCTTCTGTAATTTCTGCTTATTCTCATTCGCTTTATCTTCTAGTGCCTGCATGATCTTGGTGGCCGTTTCTAACTCTGATTGAGCCTGCTTTCGATCTCGTTCTGCCATCTTCAATTCTGTGCTGAGCTGAACAATCTGTGCTATAGGGTCTGCATCACCTGTAGGAAAAACAAATGTACAAGTATGATTTTCAATATGGTTTTGTAATGAAATAGCAGTCTGCTTTACTTTAGTCAACTCTTCATCTTTCTGTAACAATTGCTAACGCAATTATTCTTTCTCTTTTTCCACCTCTCCTACTTCTGCAGCCATTGAATGTTTTGTAGCAGGTAACTTCAGATTTCTTCTTAGGGTGGATATCTCTATTTCTGCACTCTTCATGAGCTTCTGCACCGCAGCCTTGTCATTCGTATCCACACCAATCTTCATGATAATCTTTTTTAACTCTTCGTTTTGAACTGATAAGGCCCTTGAATTGGACTTTTCCATTCTGAACTGTTTGATAACTTTTGCAAGCATGTTTTTAGCTTTAACCGTTGTGGCATTAGTCTTGGTTAAATCATTAACAATTAACTGTCCAGTCTACATATGAAGGTTCATCTTATCCCACAGTGGGATCTTCTTAACATCCATAGTTATATTTACCTCATTGAAACTGCTTGAAGATCCAAGGGACATCCCTGTTGGATGTGTTAGAGCCATTCTGAATTGATCCTTTTCAAGGTCCATTACAGTCAACAACCTAGTCTGATCAGCAGCTATATGATGCTCCGCCCGAGCCTCTACATTAGCTTTTATTCTCTGATTTCTTTCTTCAATCTGTGTAAATATTTGTTTGACTGAAGGCATCTTCTCTGAGTGAAGTTCATGGCCTCTGGGAGAAGAGGGGACATTTTGTTCTTCATTGATATGGAAGGTAAAACCAGGTGAGTTTGAAGAATGATCTTCAGCCAATTTAGTTCTCTTTTCCTCTCTCGGCTCTTCATCATCTACTTCAACAACATCATCCCTACCTCTTTTATTTTCCCTTTCAGTGATAACAGGTGTTTGAATACTCGTTCTTGATATATTTGATTCGCCTGGGTTTGCCAGCTTCTCCTGATCAAGTCTGCTTACGTGAGAAAATGCAGAATATCCATTCTCAATTATTCTCTGGGAAATCACTCCATGCGGATCATATGACCATTTTTCTCCTAGTAGCAAATGTGTCTCTTCCAACATTTTAGAAACTTCATCAAAAGCTTGCCTCATATTGACCACGAAAGGTCCCACACTCATAGGCAATTTATACATAAAACCTTTCTTCATGGGAAGAAAGTGCACCTGATCCACATTAAGGCTCTGTCTTATGAATTCCAAGGCGAAAAGCCGCATAGGTACAAAATTCGGGAGCCTATAAGGCTCAATACTAGCTCCATACAATCTTATCTCTGAATACTCTTCAAACACAAACCAATCTCCGAATCTGCAACTCGGTCCTAACTGTAGAAATTCCTGGGCTTTTGGTAGAAAACATGGAGGAGGGACTCCATTCAAAATTCTATAAGCAATAGACATATAATGACTAGCAAACTCAAATAACCCTGCTTCATTTCCTTCTTTTCTAGTCATGTCAGTCCAAAATAAAACTGATTTTTTTTGCTTGTTAACATCAACTATATTCAACCCCAAACTCATAAATTCTTCGACATTTTGATATAAAAATAAATACACAATCAATGATGGGAATTTAAAGAAACCTGTAAGAGGAAAGGTCATCAACTGAGAATTTACAATCTCCTGCCAGAAAGATGGAATGTCGAGAACAACCCCTGGTTTCATCATCAGCGCGTACATTCCCAATACTGATTTATCAACTGTATGGTCATTGTCTTTGCCCAAAATCTCTGCAATGCAGCTCAGAATTGGTCTATACTCAGCATCGAACACTTCCAAACTAAATTCTTCTCCTTCTAGTTGAGCTTCCTTTGAATTTGATCTCAAGTAGGACATACATTGATCAAATTCTTCATTTGAAAGGTCCTCAAAATAACGAGCCAATGAATCTTCAGAGAATTGCAGTGGTGACTCATTTTCAGGAAAGCATAATGCTTGGCGAATTAACTGCGTCGATACCTGCAAAACGTTTTCTCCCTGCAAATTCATTATGAAGCACTTACCATGATACATTGAAGAGACCAGCCATGAGATAAACTCGGGAAAGAAATGGGCTTTTGGGATACAGGCAGAAAGTATACCAGAATTCTTCATGGCAGAAAAAACTAGGGATTTCTCAGCGTTTAGGGTCACTTGATGATGCAATAAGAAATGGTTTACAGAAGACGTGGTATCCTGGATGTCTTTTTCACTGTCCATGAGGGAACCGAGGCTTGTTGAACCAGATAAAGAGACTCGTTTTTCCATGGCTTGACGAACAACAGATAGTGAACAGAATGGTGACGGTGATACAGCTCGAAAGGGGGAAAACGACAGCAGGTACTTTGAAAATGGGATTAAAAAAAACCTTTTAACAACTGCGCAAAGCCATATTAAATGCCTGTAATGACGTGTAATGTTGTTGATGTGGAGTACAGCTGCTCGCATGACATTATTGCGGGGGCTACCGAAGTACGGTGGCAAATTTTGGGTTGCCCCTCCCGCAATACATCCACACCGTCGATCTTCGTTTACCTCATGTGTTAGTATGAATCTTTTGTCGAAGGTAATAGGTAACAAAGACCACTTTATCTTTAGCTACTTATAACTTATAGCCCTAACATCAAATATGACCGCCAATATCTTCGCATCCGTAGTTAGTCGATCAAGACAAGTGCCGCAAAAACCGCATCTATGCATAAAGAGACATTAAGAAGTAAAAAAATAAGGTTTTACTCCATACATCCAATAGACAAGACAAGAGCAATATTTTTGAAAGAATTTTTGTATTAAGGGCACCTGGGAGGAAAACAAGAAGGTGTTTCCAATTCTCCTCAATGGGATGGGTTCTTGGAAGTCCTCAGCACTTCAGATCTAGCATTTCTCTCTCCTGTTGGTGTAGAAAACCCAGACAAAGATAGAACTCAAAGGGAGTTCACACAACAAATAATGGAAAATATGACAATGATAATGGCTCAAAGTCAGACCAAGAGTATAGATCCAGAGTGATCTAATAGGCAACAAAAGGTGAAGAATGGTAGGAGAAAACCTCCTATTTATAACAAAATATTGGGTCATTCTAGATCTTGGTGCATGATTAAAATAACATTAACCAAATCTAGATCCACCTTTTATGGAATATTCTATTATATTTATTGGAGGGAAAAAGTATTTGACTTCGGTCAAATCCTTTTTTTGTAAATAATAAATAAATAAATGATTCTTTTATCATTTTAAGGAAGTGGTTGAATGATAATCAAATAAATAATGATTTATTTAATTATTTATAAGTGATTTAGTCATATTTAACAAGGAATATTATTTAAATAAGATTTAAATAATTATTCCTAGAAAATAATAAGATAAATAAGGATTTATCTAATTAATTTCCTTGTTTTGGGTTAAATATGACCAGGAATAATAATTAAATTATTTTTTAATTAATTATTCCATGAGGAAAATCAAAAAAATATAGATTTGTTTAATATTTCCCTTTGGGGTTTCCTGTTTAGACCATAAACAACCTAATAAATGTGTTTTATTAAGTTATTTTATATAGTGAAAGTAATTTTACTTAGGGTAAAATTGGTCTTACATGGTGTACTTGGGTCCATCTAATGATAATAGGTTAGATGACCAAAAAATGGTGTAACATCATGGTCAACAAGTCAACTGCGGGGGTGTTGGATTGACTAATGCACGAGCTCTTTGCGCCCCCATAGTTGATCACCCGATTACGATCTTCAACACTTTGCTGCTTCCGCTTTAAAACTTGCTCGATATTTAAACGTCAAACTATAATACAAGGCCAAATAAAGTTTAATAATAAACTTAATTGGTAACGCGCTTTTTTTAAATACTTCTTTTTTATGCTATAGCATAAGAACATTATACCATAACATATACTTTTGCGAATTTCAAATTTTTGTTGTTTTATTTTTATTTTTATTTTTATTTTGTGATATTCAAAATAAAATAGAAAAGGATATGCAGATGTTCCACAACATCTGGCTCCACCTGGGGATAGTGTTTTTGCCACGAAACACTAAGAACCTGCAAATTAGTGCCATCACTTCGGGCATGGAGTCAAAAATTGCTTGATGGAAAATGTACAATGATAACACTGGATATGTACAATGATGGTGAAACAACTTATTTAGTGCAGGAAATAATGCTTTAGATATTTCCCATTCACAGGAATATCTAGTACTTCCCCTTCAAGATTTTCCAGCATGAAAATATTATTCATCCTGACTTCATTAATTTTGAACGGACCATACCACAAGGGATCAAATTTGTTGTGTTTCCCTTTGTCTTCCTTCCGGGTATCCCACCTTAACACCAGATCTCCTTTCTGAAACATGATTTATTTCACTTTCCTATCAAATATTGTCTTCATTTTTTGCTGATAAGTAAGCAAATTCTCCCGAACTTTATTTATGTTTTCATTTAGCTCCATTACATTATTCATTCTTCTAGTCATGGCATTAGGTTCTGCTTGAGCATCTTGAAGGAAAAAAATCACAGGCTTCACCAACTGGGTGGGAAACAATGCCTGAGTCCCATATACTATCTCATAAGGTGACTTACCAGTGGATCTTCTAGTGGTCACCCTCGTTGCCCATAGCGCAAAAATTAGCTTGGAATCCCAGTTCTTTTGGTTTTCATTTATTGTCCTCTTCAGAATTCTTACCAATGTTTTGTTAGTAGATTCTGCCAATCCATTCCCTTGTGGATGATAAGCTGTAGAATGAGACAATATCACATTATAAGTCTGACAGAAATTAATAAACCTGATTGAGTTGAAAACTTGTGCATTATCTGTCACAATCTTTACTGGACATCCAAATCTGCTAAAGATATTTTCTTCTAAAAACTTCATAACAACCAAATCATTTTCCTTCCTGGTAGGGATTGCCTCCACCCATTTTGTAAAATAATCTGTAGCAGTAAGAATCCACTTAAATTTCCCACTGGATGGTGGATTTATTTCTCCAATGAAATCCAATCCCCATTATCTGAAAGGTTCTTAAATAAAAATAGGGAGAAGAGGTAAAGGGGCTAAATTTTTCTTTTCTGCAAATATCTGGCATTTATGACAACTTTTGATTGCTTTATATACATTAGCGAACACAGATGGCCAATAGAAACCTGATTTTAAAATTTTATGAGCAGTTACTTTCCAACTGTAGTGACCCCCACACAAGCACTCATGATATTCTCTAATTACTTCTGAAAATTCCTCCTCTGTCAAACATAACAAGAACACTCCAGTAGGATCTTTCCAATATAGCTTTGCTTCAATTATGACATAAGGTTGAGCTTTGAGTTTTAAAGCTCTGTATTTAGCTCTATTTATTGAAGGAGGACAAGAAAGAAAGCATAAATAATGAACAATATCTTTGTACCAATCTGAGCACAAAAATTTATATTTAATTGTTGACTTCGCCTGAATGTCACTTGTTTCTTCATTGAATTCCTCTATAGGTGCTAATAAATTAATTCCCAGTGCTTGGAAATTTGACTCTGTTAATAATTTTTCCAGCCCCAATCCTTTAATCAACTTTGTTGGTTTAACATCTAGATCATATTCTTGGATTTTAGCAATCCATTTGCCCCTTTTCCTGTCCACATCACTCTATACCAAAACATCTTTTACAACAAAATTAGGAACATATGCTAAAATTTGGGAATGAAGAACATAGGTTCTGAATGCTTTTAATGCTTTCACCAGAGCATATACTTGTTTCTCCAATATATTATACTTCAACTCTGCATCTCAGAGCACCTTACTGAAATACGCTACATGTTGTTCACATTTTTCTTCATTTCTCTGTAATAACAAAACAAAAATTGTTGAGGAAGACGCAAATGAGAAAATTTGAAACGGCTTTAGATAATCTGGACTTATTAGAATAAGTGTTTCCTTTAGAGCTTCTTTAATTCTTTGAAAATATTTTCTTGCTTCTTTGTCCCACTTCACCTCTGCATCCTTTTTCAACATGTCTGTTATTTTCTTGACAATCTCTACGTAATTAGGAACAAATCTTCTCAGAAAATTAATTTTCCCAAGGAATCTCTAAATATCTTTCTTACTTCTGGGCAATGGAATTGACTGTATTGCTTCGACTCTCGCTGGATCAATCTTCACTCCTTGTTTAGAAACAATATGTCCCAGCAGTTTACCCTCCTCCAGAGCGAACAAAGACTTTTTAGGATTCAGCGATAATCCATATTTTCTACATTTCAAGAAGGCTTTTTGCAAATGCTGTAGATGTTCTTCATCAGAGTTTGAAAAAATGGTGACATCATCCAGATAAACAACCACAAAGTTATCTCCTACAAATGCAATATCCATTGCTCTTTGGAATGTGGCCCCTACATTCATTAAGCCGAATGGCATCCTGGCATACATGAATGTACCCCAGGGTGTAGTGAAAGCAATTTTCTTTTGATCTTCCTTCTCCACAACAACCTGGTTATATCTTGAAAAACCATATACCATTGATAACCTGTACGCTCCAGTTACTTTTTGCAAGACAAAATCCATCTTCGGCAAAGGATAATTATCCTTCAATGAAGCCCTATTCAAGTTCCTAAAATCTACACACAGCCTTATCTCTCCATTCTTCTTTCAGACTGGTACCAGATTGGAAACCCAATCAGAATATCTGAGAGGAACAATTATTTTAGCTTGCAGCAATTTCTTTACCTCCTTTTCAATCGGGGCCAACAACAATGGATTGATTTGTCGAAGTTTCTGTTTATGTGGTTTGACTCCCTCTTTCAATGGAATTTTATGCTGAATAATACTCTTATCATAAGTCTTCAGGTCATCATATGACCAGGCAAATACATCCTCAAATTGTTTGAACAGATCTATGTACCTTTGTTTATAGTCCTTCAGAAGGCCTTTGAACAATTTTACCATTTTAGGCTCATATTGAGTTCCCAAATTACAATCTTCCACATTATTATCTTACTGTGCTTTCTTCTTATTTACTGCCACATCATTAGCATCAAACATCCTTTCGAGGGTACCAGACCTTTTGGTAGAACATTTTCTTTCAGCTGAATAATCTGCTGATCACCAATCTTCTTTTTCAGAGTCTTAGACATATCAGCTGAGTCATCTTCATCAGTTTCCAAATCAATCTGATGATCTTCAAAGTCTTCAATCATAAAAAAAAATTGCTTAATCTGCTCATCATCCTCAAAAACCTGCCAATGTTTGATATTGTCTGGGATCGAAGGTCTATGTCTCATCTCAATTTCATATCTTAGCCTCGGATTAATTGGAGGCTTGAATGTACTAGCTGCAACTGCTAAAGAATCTGCCATTCTATTCTCTTCTCTTGGGACAAACTGTAGTTTGAAAGCTTCAAAGTAATTTTCAATTAAATCCCATACCTCATTCCTGTAAGTTCTTAACCTGGGATGCTTGGTTTGACACACATTCTTAGTTTGTCTTATGATTAACTCAGAATCACCAAACACGGTCATAGATTGAATTCCCATTTGCTTAGTTGTCTGCAGACTAATGATTAATGCTTCATACTCAGCTACATTATTGGTGGATTCAAACTCCAATTTAAAAGAAAAAGGTACAAGGTTACCTTCTGGAGATACAAAAATGAAGCCAGCTCCAACGCCTTCTTTAGAATACGCACCATCAAAATAACACTTCCAAAGCTTGTTTGAATGCAGCTCCTTATGTACAATGGCTGAAGGGGGCTGCCCTTGTGACTCTTCAGCAAATTCTGCATCTTCATGCAGCATGAAACAAGAAAGATCATCCTTCTCTTAGCCATAAATAGGTGAATTACCTGCATCTTTCTTGGTGGCAGTTTTTTGAAATCTAGTTTCTCTATACAACCTCCTTTCTTCCCCATTAAAAACAGGAATGATAGCATATGTAAAATCTAGCCTCAAAACTCCTCCAAGCTTTGCCCCCCAAGATCTAGATAATAACATACCAAATCTGGCTGGAATGTCTGCCACTACCACATCCATCATAATGCTCTTGGCTGGGATTTGAGCCAATGAAACAACCATATCTTTAATAATACCCACACACTTCACCCTTTTTGAATCAAAAGAATAAATATCTCTGTATGGCTTAGTGATTTGTAAATTTAACTCTTTCATCACACACAATGGCATCAGATTGTGGGATGCGCCAGAATCTAGCATACAATTATGTAAAACAAAATCATGTAACAGAAGAGATATATAAAAAGGAGGGATGGATGAATCTACCTCTTCAACATGAGGCCCAAAGGTAACCACTGGTTTTTCTTCCTACAGATTTACTATATCGCCCACTTCATCAGACTGAGATAAATTGATAAACTCTGCAATCTCCTTCTGATAACCAGGTGTTTTTATTAACTCGAGAAGAGGTACTTGAATTTTTATTTTCTCCAACTCTTTTGACAAACTGAAAGTTTGATTTTGTTTTGTCAACTTTTCAGGTTCCTCTTGATTTTTATTGGAATTTAAGCCTTGATTCGAAACAGTAACAACTTTCTCCGAAATATTACAGTCCTTAATCTTTGTTTGAGAAGCCCCAACTTGTTGTTTTTCCTTCTCTTTTTCTTCATTCATGGGTTGTTTCCCCTTATCTGATTTCTTAATCTGATTTTTCTGTAATGGAGTCGCCATTGGAGCAGGTACTGATTCTGATTCCTTTTCCTCATCATCTTGAGTTCTTAACCTCTTTTTTGACCTCAAATCGTATTTTTTATGTAATTCAGATTGCATGAAGTCTGTGAACTGTCTGCAATAGTCATCCATCTCTTCTTGATCGAATGAAAGATCATTTTCTTCATCTTCTTCCACTCCTTCTTCCTCTGTTTCTTCTTCGATTTCATCATCTTCCATGTAGACAGCAGAAATTCGAGCGTCATCTTCTTTTTCATCATCATCATCCGCTGAGCGGGATGGAGCTGCCTCTATATACAAGGGTGCTTGCACTTGATCTTGATCTTTTCTTTCTCTTTGTAGAATCTACAGGGGCTGTTTTTTAAACAGGGGATTAAAAACCCCTCTATTCTGTCTTGCAGGCTTATTATTGTCTATTTCCAACTTCACCAACTTATTAGACAAATTTTTTATGACCTTAGTCATATCGTCAATTATCTGGTCATGAGCTGAGGCTTCTTCTTTAGCTTTTCCTTTATCTTGAACTTTACCAGCAGCAGACATATTAGCCTCAATCTCCAGAGCATCAGTTTGAATCTGCTCCAAAGTAGGAGACCTTCTTTCTCTCAATGTGAAACTGAACTCTGGTTCAAATGCACCAGCAAAAACGACCCTTGCTCCAATAGGAGGGGGTTTCATTTCAACAGGCAAACTATTATACAATTTATTAAATCTCTTCACAAAATCATTCATGTTTTCATCAGATTTCTTCTTTATTGCATTGAATTCTGTCAAAGAATAACCATGGTCCCTTTTTTCACCCCATCTCTCGCTGAAACGTCTTTCTAGGGTATCCCAATCATTTATGGTACCATTAGGCAATCCTTTAAACCATTTCCTTGCCTCTCCACTTAAAGACTGAACAAAAAGTCTCATTATAACGCCCAAATGTTCAACATTTAAATTCTCAGCAAATGTGCAAAACAGGGGCAAGTGCTGCTCTGCAGTTATTTCATCTTCACCAGTAAATCTAGGGAGTAACTTGAGATACTCCTGAGGCATATCATGCAGTGGTTGGGGTAGATTTAATGGTGCATATATATTCATCAAGAAAGCAGGGGCCGCCATGTTTATGCCCGGATTAACTGCTCCTTGAGCGGGGGTAAAATGAATACCAGTTGTAGGTGGGGGTGAATGAGGTGGAACAACTGATATAGGAGTTGGAGTATGAACGATTGCAGAAGAGCTGGCAGCTGTATGGGGCTGAGTTTCTGTAAAAGGGAAAGACACAAACTCCAAAGATTGCTCTTCTAATGTAGGTTCTTGAAAATGAATGGGTGATGGTGGGGATTCTTTTTCCGAGAAAATAAGTTTCCTGGAAATATTCTTGGATGAGGGAGTGCGTGAACTACTGCCTGGTGCGAGCAGTGTAGTTTCTGGTGTATCAAATATTTTTGGTTTCTGGCCCTTCTTCGAAACAAGCTTCTCAGGATTAGACAAAACAGGAACTTTTTGCTGAGAGGTATCCGACCTCGTGTGAGGTTTCTATGGAGCCAGAGCTATTTTCAAACAAACACAGCTTACTATTTCCTCCTCTCTGAACAACCAGAGGAAATGTAAAACAAAACCCAGGGAAAATCTTTGAACCTTCGTCCCCGGCAACGACGCTAATTTATGTTGTACCTTGAGAAACAATTCCTTGTTGTGTAAAGGAATCCGTGCTCAAGACATTATCTAATGATGTCACAAAGTTATTTTATATATGTCTCTGTATTAAAAACCCTTAAACATTGATTTTGTAACCTTCAAATATCAAACCTATACATGTTTCTGCAATGCCATATTCCACTTATGTTGAAATGAATGAATGGAAGAAAATGAGAAGAGGATTTCAAACTGATATGATGTTTAAAACAGAATCTACCATTTTAAAACCCAGAAGAATTATGTAAAGATAAAGTTAAAATAGAGGAGTGCACATTAAGGTTTGTTTAACTCTTAAATACACATGTATAAAGAGACCCGCTGCTCAAATTACTCTATTTCATATGAAAACATTATGTAAATTGGATAAACTTTCAACATAAAAAGAATAATAGAAACTTGCATACTTCTTTCATTGATTTGCAATTCTCAGTACAAAATTTTGGTTTGTGTCACAAGTGATTATATGTATGCCTCTGTCTTATAAACCCTGAACGGTGATTATGTAACACCCAAGTATCAAATCAATGAACGTTCTGCAATGCTATTTATCACTTATGCTGAATTGAAAACGGAAGACAATAGAAGAGAATTTCAATCTGATATGCTGTCAAGAACAGAATCTATCATTTTAAAATCCTGAAGAATTAGAATAAGATAAAGTTAAAACAGAGGAGCGCCTATTAAGGTTTGTTTAAATCTTAAATACATATGTATAAAGAGACCTGCAGATCGTACTCCATTTTAGTCATAGAAAGGAAAACATCATGTAAACAAGAAAACTTTCCAACATAAACAAATGGTAGAAACTTGCATACTTCTTCATTAATTTTTCATTCTTGAGTACAAAATTTTGGCTTCAAGGTTCAAAAACTCGGAACCTTCATCTTTCTTGAAATTTTCTTTAAATACAGTATCATAAGATAGTTTCCAGTAATGAAACTGACTCTAACTACCCTAACTAATTCTAACTTCTTAAACTACTGACTGTTACGGAGGCACATGCCTCAAAAAGGTTCTATTACATTTACATGATTTTGAGAAATAACATAATGAGAATTTGAAAACTTCTAATCTATGAGAACAGCTGCTCCTGAAGCAGTTGTTGAATCAACGGCTACTTTTGGTTGAGCCGTTGGGACCTCTTTTGTTGAGTCCATTGAAAATTTCTTGCACTTCTTCCATAGCTCATTTTGAGTTGTCGAGGAATTTTTGAAACTTTGATATTCTATCCTGAACGCCACAATTTGACTGTGTGTAGGTTTTCCTGTAAAGAGAGTCTTCACCATCCATAGCAAATTGAAATGCCTATGCAAGAATTTAAACACAGTTTCTCCTTTTAAGATCCGTGTCTTTTCGTGCCTATTATCTGCCTTAATTTTTGCTAATGTTAACTGATCTTCATAAAACTTCCATGACATGATATTTCCTTTCTCAGTCCAGCATGAAGGTAAACCTGTTCTGGTCAATTTGTCAAATGATATATCAAACTTCTTTACTGTCTCCTTGATTCCTAGTAACCTTTTCTCTGCAACCTTCCGAAGATCATTCTTAATTATCATCTTATTAACTTCTTCTGCATAAAAATATCTGTCTTGTATTCCAATATCTTCTAATTCTTCGTCTGATTTGGAATTGATAAAATTTATAAACTTCCTAGCCCAATTTGCTCTTTTAATGGCTGTCTGCTTTTCAGATAATATCTCCTCTTCATGTTCTGAGATGAGGCTTTTCTCTTTAGCAACTATATTCAGGGAATTCCAATTTGACTTCATCTCTGAAATAATCTCACCCCAAATGATATCTTTAGCTTTTATCAGTGAGATATTACCTTTTAACTTCTCCTTGAGATCTTTAATTTCATCTTCAGCCTTCTGTAATTTCTGCTTATTCTCATCCGCTTTATCTTCTAGTGCCTGCATGATCTTGGTGGCCGCTTCTAACTCTGATTGAGCCTGCTTTCGATCTCGTTCTGCCATCTTCAATTCTGTGCTGAGCTGAACAATCTGTGCTTGAGGGTTTGCATCACCTGTAGGAAAAACAAATGTACAAGTATGATTTTCAATATGGTTTTGTAATGAAATAGCAGTCTGCTTTACTTTAGTCAATTCTTCATCTTTCTGCAACAATTGCTGACGCAATTCTTCTTTCTCTTTTTCCACCTCTGCTACTTCTGCAGCCATTGAATGTTCTGCAGCAGATAACTTCAGCTTTCTTCTTAGGGTGGATATCTCTATTTCTGCACTCTTCATGAGCTTCTGCACTGCAGCCTTGTCATTCGGATCCACACCAATCTTCATGATAATCTTTTTTAACTCTTCGTTTTGAACTGATAAGGCCCTTGAATTGGCCTTTTCCATTCTGAACTGTTTGATAACTTTTGCAAGCATGTTTTCAGCTTTAACCGATGTGGCATTAGTCTTGGTTAAATCATTAACAATTAATTGTCCAGTCTGCATATGAAGGTTCATCTTATCCCACAGTGGGATCTTCTTGACATCCATAGTTATATTTACCTCATTGAAACTGCTTGAAGATCCAAGGGACATCCCTGTTGGATGTGTTAGAGCCATTCTGAATTGATCCTTTTCAAGGTCCATTACAGTCAACAACCTAGTCTGATCAGCAACTATATGATGCTCCGCCTTAGCCTCTACATTAGCTTTTATTCTCTGATTTCTTTCTTCAATCTGTGTAAATATTTGTTTGACTGAAGGCATCTTCTCTGAGTAAAGTTCATGGCCTCTAGGAGAAGAGGGGACATTTTGTTCTTCATTGATATGGAAGGTAAAACCAGGTGAGTTTGAAGAATGATCTTCAGCCAATTTAGTTCTCTTTTCCTCTCTCAGCTCTTCATCATCTACTTCAACAACATCATCCCTACCTCTTTTATTTTCCCTTTCACTTATAACAAGTGTTTGAATACTCGTTTTTGATGTATTTAATTCGCCTGGGTTTGCCAGCTTCTCCTGATCAGGTCTGCTTACGTGAGAAAACGCAGAATATCCATTCTCAATTCTTCTCTGGGAAATCACTCTATGCGGATCATATGACCATTTTTCTCCTAGTAGCAAATGTGTCTCTTCCAAAATTTTAGAAACTTCATCAAAATCTTGCCTCATATTGACCACGAAAGGTCCCACACTCATAGGCAATTTATACATAAAACCTTTCTTCATGGGAAGAAAGTGCACCTGATCCACATTAAGGCTCTGTCTTATGAATTCCAAGGCGAAAAGCTGCATAGGTACAAAATTCGGGAGCCTATAAGGCTCAATACTAGCTCCATACAATCTTATCTCTGAATATTCTTCAAACACAAACCAATCTCCGAATCTTCAACTAGGTCCTAACTATAGAAACTCCCGGGCTTTTGGTAGAAAACATGGAGGAGGGACTCCATTCAAAATTCTATAAGCAATAGACATATAATGACTAGCAAACTCAAATAACCCTGCTTCATTTCCTTCTCTTCTAGTCATGTCAGTCCAAAATAAAACTGATTGCTTTTGCTTGTTAACATCACCTATATTCAACCCCAAACTCATAAATTCTTCAACATTTTGATATAAAATAAATACACAATCAATGACGGGAATTTAAAGAAACCTGTAAGAGGAAAGGTCATCAACTGAGAATTTACAATCTCCTGCCAGAAAGATGGAATGTCGAGAACAACCCCTGGTTTCATCATCAGCACGTACATTCCCAATACTGATTTATCAACTGTATGGTCATTGTCTTTGCCCAAAATCTCTGCAATGCAACTCAGAATTGGTCTATACTCAGCATCGAACACTTCCAAACTAAATTCTTCTCCTTCTAGTTGAGCTTCCTTTGAATTTTATCTCAAGTAGGACATACATTGATCAAATTCTTCATTTGAAAGGTTCTCAAAATAACGAGCCAATGAATCTTCAGAGAATTGCAGTGGTGACTCGTTTTCAGGAAAGCATAATGCTTGGCGAATTAACTGCGTCAATACCTGCAAAACGTTTTCTCCCTGCGAATTCATTATGAAGCACTTACCAGGATACATTGAAGAGACCAGCCATGAGATAAACTCGGGAAAGAAATGGGCTTTTGGGATACAGGCGGACAGTATACCGGAATTCTTCATGGCGGAAAAAACTGGGGATTTCTCAGCATTTAGGGTCACTTGATGATACAATAAGGGATGATTTACAGAAGACATGGTATCCTGGACGTCTTTTTCACTGTCCATGAGGGAATTGAGGCTTGACGAACCAGATAGAGAGATTCGTTTTGCCATGGATTAATGGACAAAGGATGGCGAACGGAAAGGTGACGGCGACACGGCTCAAAAGGAAAAGGACTGCAAGTGATTTGAAAACGGGATACGAAATTATTTAATAGCTGCGGAAAACCCATATTAAATGACCAAGATGACGCGTAAAGTCGCCGACGTGGGGTACAGCTGTCTTCCACCTCGCTTTATGACATCACTGCGGGGGCTCCTGGAGTATGGCGGTGAACTTCAACTTGCACCCCCCGCAATGAATCCAAGCCGTTGATCACGGCTCACCCGCGGTCAAACTAGTCAACTACGGGGGCATTGTATTTGGTAATTAACGAGCTCTTTGCACCCCCGCATTGACTCATCCGATTTCAATCTTAAACGATCACTACTCCCGCTCGGAGAGTTGCTTGAACCTTAAACATGAAGTAACATACATTCAAATAAAGCTTAACGATAAACTTTAATCTGCAGCGAGCTCGAAGAAACATTTCATTTTTTATGATACAATATAAATACATTATACTATAGCATATGCTTTTTGAAATTTCAGATTTTTTTGCTATTTTTCGATTTTCAAAATAAAATAAAAAAGGATATGCAGATGATCCACAACAGGGTTGACGCCCCCGACTCCACCAAAATTTTTCATAATCCTCCTGGGGACACATGGCAGCTTTTGGGCTTGCCACGTGTCACCCATCCAACAGTGCCAAAATAAACACGTACAACTCCATCCAACAGTTCTGGTTGTGCCACATGGCAAATTCTATTTGGGTTTCAGAAAAAGGAATATTCTCGGTATATTCCACTTGCTGATTGTACATGCATGCTGACTGGGCATCCCAGTCACCTTGTCACAAAATTTTTAGCTATTTAAGAAAACGAACAAAACGCGATGTTTTCCTCATACGACATCAGTTTTTCGAACCGTTCATGGCACCAGAATCGCAACAACGAGACCTTTCCGGTCGCTTAGGTTCGGTACAGTTTCGAGCACTTTCAATTTTGAGCAAAACACATGATCTCCTGATCAGGGTACGAGAGGACAAGGGGTTCCCTAAGGCTTTGATCTTTGGCCTAGGGAAAAGTGTCTAAATGTATTTTGTACTTTTTTTCCTAAAGTGACTTTATAAGTCGTAAAGTGAAATCTAATTTTAAAGTGACTTTATAAGTGATAAAGTTACAAATATAATTTTAAAGTGACTTTATTAAAGTCAATGCAAAATTAGAAAGTGGAAAAGTGACTATGGAAATAAAATGCTAAGTGGGTCTTTATTTAAGTAGGGTGAATTAAAAATTAGAAAGTGAGAATTAAATGCATATTTTAATCTCAACCATTGATCTAAAGCTATCTCAGCCATTGGATTTAGGGATTCCCCAAAAGTCACTTAGGGTTAGGTTAAAGGAGAAAAAGAAGAGAAAAAATCATTCAGTCTTTTATGAGCAGATTGAGAGAAAAAGAGAAAGAGAGCAAAGGATAATTTCTCAGTAGGGAGGAAGAAGGAGAGCAGAACCTTGGCATGCATACCGAGGCAACACTCATCAAATCCATACAGCAAGTTTGCACGTAATTCAAGGCATATTCTTAGCACTTTTTTCAAGGAATAATCGTACAACACCTTGGCACACATTCTTAAGCAGTCGTACAACAATTCTATCACAAAATTCGAGGCACATTTATTGCTATTTTTGTGGCACATAAATTGGGGCAATCTGTAAAAAGTATTGTTGTTCACGTGCATAGAAATCGAGGCAGATTCGTACAACATTTATTGATGTCCTTATGCATGCAAAATGAGGAGAACCATACATCAGCATTTATTGTTGTTTGCATGCATTTCGAGGAGGTCGTACTGCATCATTTAATGTTGGTTTTCTGGGCATAAAAAACAAGGAGGTCGTACAACATTTAAGGCTGTTTCTTTTTTTACTATTGGCACATTTTCCAAGGCAGAGGTCAAGCATGGAAAACAAGATAAGTTGTATTTTTGTGGTTGCTGGAATTTCTGTGTATTTTTGTTTCACTATAAAAGCATTTTTCAGAAATAAAGAAGAGTTCTCAAACTGGTTTTCCCCAAGAGTTGTAGGGGGTTTTTCCTGGGTCACATTGACCAAAAATCACAGTGTTATTTTTTCTGTGTGTGGTTGTACTATTTTACTGTGTTTTTTTATTTCTGCATTTCCAACACTATGAAATTCCTAAATTTGTGTTTTCAGAAAAATAATTTCGTTTCGAGAATTTTGAATGTATGATTATGGGAATGTGCATTTAACTATATGGGAGTGATAAGGTGAAACTGAAAACCGGAGTGGGGTCAAAATTTCTACAAATGCTTTTCTATTTCCACTTTTCTAGAAGAACAAAAAATACATACTCTTTCCTCCCACCCTTCTTTTGGTCTTTTCTAGCGCCCTGTTTCACAACATAGTTGATGAGAATTAATTCTTAACTGGGCAATGCGAATTTTGGCTCTCTAAGAAATATTGGCCTCTATGTACGCTTTTTGTTGATGATTGTGAGTGGGATTAAACACTTCAATATAATACTTTTTCTTTCTCCCTTGCTCCTTATCCCAAGTACGCTTGTGGAACTTATCCATAACAAAAACTTTTATCTCTTTACTATTTATGGGACACATGTTCAAACAAAAACCCTATTTACTGAATCATTTGTTATTTCACTGCATCCAATTCTTTTTTCTTTTGCATAATATGTCAGTAAAGATAACCTTAGGCCATCTGCCCTACAAAGGTGGTTGTTTAGGGGAAGCTATGTGAAGGAAGCATGTGCGGAGATGGAAATGCAAACCCCACTTAATTATTGGTAGTTCCCTGTTACCTATCGTAGATGACTTTAGAGATTACAATAAAAGAGATTGCAATCATAAGATTCATTGGGACAAATGGAGGTGGTTGTGCGGAGGAAGCGTGTGCGGAAGTAGCAATGTGGAGTAAGCTATGCGGAGGTGGTTGTGCGGGGGAAGCTATGTGGAAGAAGCATGTGCAAAGACGAAAATGCGAACCCCACTTAATTATTGGTAGTTCCTTGTTACCTATTGTAGATGACTTTTAGAGATTACAATAAAAAAGATTGCAATGACAAGTTTCATTGGGAAAAATGGACATGGTTGTGCGGAGGAAGCGTGTGCGGAAGTAGCAATGTGGAGAAAGCTATGCAGAGGTGGTTGTGCAGGGGAAACTATGTGGAAGAAGCATGTGCAAAGACGGAAATGTGAACCCCACTTACTTAACATAAGAGGCAGGGACTATGCTGCATTGCAACTATTCTGCTTGTTATTTTTATGCTCTTATAGCCTCTGATAATGAATGAAAGGTCCACTCGAAATGTTCAACATTTCAAAATACGATACACAGTTTCAATCCAAAAGCTTGAAAAATGTTTATATATCTTGCAAGCTTTGAATCATGAAATGTATATATGATAAAATTGAACATTGTTAAAAGAAAGAAGAAGAAGAAATAAATTATTTTAACGTCCACGAGGCTAAAGATAGCTTATGGGACAAATTGCTTCTTCATCTGGTTGTTTTATTTGACCTTTTTCCTGTGAAGCCTTACAATAAACGTTCCCAGCTTCTCAAAAAACCCCTTGCTATATAGATTATCCCAAGAGCTAGCTGCCATAATATCTGCACAACTTTCCCTGTTGTCTTTGAAGGCCTCACATTCTAAAATGAAATGATTTTCTTTTTCCATTTTTATGGAAGAACAAAAAATACATACTCTTTCCTCCCACCCTTCTTTTGGTATTTTCTAGCTCCTTGTTTCACAACGTAGTTGATGAGAATTAATTCTTAACTGGGAAATACAAATTTTGGCTCTCCAAGAAATATTGGCCTCCATGTACGATTTTTGTTGATGATTATGAGTGGGATTAAACACTTCAATATAATACTTTTTCTTTATCCCTAACTCCTATCCCAAGTACGCTTGTGGGACTTATCTATAACAATTTTTTTTATCTCTTTACTGTTTATGGGACACATGTTCAAACAAATACTTCATTTACTAAATCATTTGTTATTTCGTTGCATCCAAGTCTTTTTTCTTTTGCACAATATGTCAGTAAAGACAACCTTAGGCCATCTGCCCTCCTCCATTTGGTCAATTTTTTTTAAATACCTTATGACTCACACCATAGTAATTGCTTCATTAGGAGCAACAACCCCTGTTTCACTTAACCAATCAATCCAACTCACAATATCAAATAATGACCATTAGAATCATTGTCATCATAGAAAATAATGAGTTAGCTCTTGTCAACAAAGGTTTTGTCGAGAAACTGGGAGAGTGTATTGTGAAACTTCACAGGAAAAGAGAAAAATACAAGAGCTAGATACATAAGCAATATGTCCCATAGGCTATATTTAGCCTCATGGATGTTAAAACAACTTCTTCTTTTTCATGACGTGTCATAATACTTACATTCCTTTGTAGATGATATTAATAAATGATAGAATGAAAATACAATAAAACTGACATATACTCGTTGGAAGGTTAGACTAACTCATCATCAATTTGAACAAGAAAAAAACTGAAATGCAAAAGACCAAAAACAGGAAACTCAATCCATAAACTATTTTTAGTCTTATAGACATTAAAATTCCATTCATTCATATAGACGAAGCAAAGCTCATAAAATACAATACTAACTTTAATCGCCAATTTTGTCCCGATATTTATTTTCTCCGACGGAAATCAAATTTCTGTGCGTGTCCGACTGGCATTCTTCTTATAACCTTACTGAAAGAAAAGCATAGTCACGTCATAGATTGCTTGCGTGACACGGCACAAGTCCTCTTACGTGGGAAACGTCCGCATTTCTCAGTGCATTTGAAAGTAAACCCGCGCTAACTTTTTGCGTTCCTTTTTACCTTAAAACCACGGGACTGTTATCATTTACACTCTTCTATTCTCTCGGCGAGACGGAGCGTGTGCACAATATTCTGTACAATTAAAGCTCTGTAAATTGGTAGGCGTATTTTTTTTATTGGTAACCAAACGCTGTACAATTAAAGCTCTGTAAATTGGTAGGCGTATTTTTTTAATTGGTAACCATGTTCTTCGTTTGGTGTCTTGGTTTAAGGATCCATATCGACAAAATGGTCTGTATATTAAAGTTTGGTTTATACACCCAGCAAATAACTTTCTTATAATTTGGCAACGCAAGGTCCATAATCCCATAAATTGTTATAATTGCGATTCTTTTAAAGTTTTCTCATTATCTAGTAGAATAATTGAATACCTCAGTTTAAAAGTTAGAGAGAATTCACTGAGAGTGAAGACGGCCTCCAAATTGCCTTGTACAGAAGAGAATCACAGCTTCTAATGTCGCGGGGGAGAGAATCATAACTTCTTATATCAAGGTGTTGACCCTAATCGACTATAAACAGAATAGTTAGAGTCTAATTTTAGGATTGATGACAATGCAGTATGCTTATGCCTTTGCCAAATGCTAACCACTAATCTTCAGATGACTTCTGGGTATCCCTCGGCTGCCTTTCTTATCAATGTTTGATCTAAGTCCCTGCTTTAACTCTAAGCCAATGTGTCAATGGTAGCGGTCATATTAACGGGGAACAAAATCCCTAGTATGGAATTTCTTTATATGGGAATTCCCTTTGATTGCAGTAAGGTTGCATTTGCATTTTTTGATTGTTGTAAAATTGCATTTTAGAAAGAATAACAAAGAGTTTGTTAAGAAGTTTGGAGCGTTTATTGTAAAAATTTACAAGAAAAGTGTTGAATATTAGAACCAGATGGAAAAATAATGTCCCATAAACTATTTTTAACTTAATAAACTTTTATATATATATATTTATATTTCACAAGCAAGACAACCTGCAAAGCGGGCAAGCAACTCAAATTGATGCCAGTACGGAAAGAGAGAGGATGATATCACATGGATAAATTGAAAGTGAAAACATTTGCCAGATGCAGGTCAATGTCTAATACCATTAGTGACACAAGACAACAGTTGGTATTGCTATTAAAGAGAAATTCTAAAGGGCTATTTGTCGAGGCACAGATACAGTTGACTAATTTATCGTAAAAAACTCATTCTTATGGTGGATCGAGACTTGCTAAAGCGGTCGAGATTTATAATGGTCAAGAGAAAAATCGATGGAACCAAATTACCCAAATTTTGAGATAGCCTCCTTACAAGTACGCTAGAGAGGGATAGCGGTAGTGAGCTAGAGTGCGATTGGAGAAGTCATGCTCACGTGCTGAAAACAGAAATATATAATTCTACCCAAGAGAAAAACACCAAACACAAGAGAAAACTGCCAAAATTATGTGTTCTTAGGCTTATAACATCTGTTATTCTAGAGCAGAAGGTCACAAGATGAGATGAGATGATACAAATGAGAGCTTGAGTTGCGTATTTATAGCAGTGAAATATGAATTTTTGATCACTTGTGATTAATTGCGAGTCAAACTCTGATTTTTCGATTCAATTTTAGGTGAGTCAAATTCGTGTTGACCGAGTTTGACTCATGTTCAACGTGAGTTTGACTTGCTTCTCACCGATTAATTGTGATTTAGGCGACTAAGGCGATTTTCAGCCCTCAACTCAGGCAAGCATGGGTTTTAACTCTTAGGGTTCCCGCATTTTTCAATGCATGATTTAGTTAGGTTAAACACTAAATGCCGATCCATAACTGACTTCTCACTGCTCAAGCCCACAACTCATACGCCGCGAAGGTAATAGAGGCATGGTTTCAGTTTCAGTTTACTCCCCATAATAGAGTCGTAGTGTGCAGTGTGCTCCAGTGTAGCTTGAGCATGTGCTCTGTCAGAGATTTTAGTAGCAAACCATTATCGTATCATTTTAACAACAATCAAGAGATTTCAGTTACTGCTTTTTTACCGATTAGTAAGAAGTATTTTATAAACTTTCAAAAGTAGATGCTTATGGTTCTATGTAGTCATTGGTTAGGAGTTAGGATTCAATGCTTCGGATCATGTTTAGACTCATAACATATATGAGATACTTATTCATTCATGATATTTTGGACAAATATTGATATTATGCATTGTTTGGACATGGATTTATTGAATATCAATGAAAAATGTTTTTTTGTAATTCAATATATGTGTATATCTTTATTTATTGAATTCACTGATTTTTTCCCAATTTTTCCCCGATCCGATTAAAACTCTTCGCTCTTTTGCTTCACCAATTTATTGTCGATTCCAAGTCTGATAACATTGATTTATAGTCAACACAAACCAGGCATCCATTCAAGAGGGGTCATGGACCCGTGAAACAAGGGCAAAGGGCACACAGCCCAAGAACCTAGTATATATACATATATATATACTAGTATATATATATAAACCTAGTAAGGGCATACATATATATTTTTTGACGTGGTTAACCTCAAGCATAAACCTAGTATACAGCAATGAATTAAAATATGGCTTGTGTTGAATTTTCTTGCTGGATTTTTCTATTGAGATGATTATTTGAGTTTTTAGAGAGCATTTTGACTGAGATTATTTTCCCTTCCTTTTCCGTAAGAGAGTCTATCTATTCATATAGACACTGAAAATTACATTTGGGCCTTGAGTTCAAACGTGTGAATACTGGTGTCGAACTTCCAGGTAAAAGCCATTCGGTATAAGCTGTTCAGTGTTTTTTTCCAACCCTGTTGCATGATTACAAATCGTTCCTTTTAATCCTCTGCGGTTGTGGATTTTTATTGCAAGTAACAAGGTGCAGAAAGTGAATTAGCAGGCATTCATAGTTGTTGGCTGCATCAGCACTAAAATATATTGATTAATGTGGCAGTCCAATTACATCGTTTTCCACATGAAATAACTTAATTTATTTATTTTATTTTGGTTTGCATCATTTTGGAAATTTCTACACAATCTAGAGATTTTGCTTTGCATTGTTTTAGAATTTTTCACCTTGTATGATCAACCCATTTCTCATGTGGCATATTGACTCCCGAAATTCTCTCTGATTAGCTAATCTACCAGTTTGGTTGTCGAAGAGCAGCCAGCCAATATTTTAGTCTTTTGTCCTGCATTGACAGCTACCTTGGTTTTTGTGGCAAGACATCCTGAATGTTTCATGCTGTGATTTTCTTGCACATAGACTTTTCTAGCTTTCCTCAAGTTCTTGCAAATGCTATGCTTCCATTCACGTTTTATTTGCTTGTCTACTGTTGTGTAGCCACTCTGCATAGATGGCTTCAAAACAAAATGCAACATAATACCATGTTTGAATGTTTCCATGAAAAACAGATCACTTTAGGCTTCACAGTTTGCCATCTTATTTAAAGTTCAAGGTCTTTTAGGAGATCTCATCGCTACTTTTATATTTAGTTTAAACATGTGTAAATGGATTATTACCATCAAGTTATACTGCACTGAACAGAAAAGATCCACATAATTGTTTTCATTACTACCAATAAGTATCCATTTTCTAGGCCATGATGTGTGGTTCAGGTCTGAAGGAGGTTTTGCTTTGGGCTTATATTGTTGCCTATTTTTGTTTAGACTTCAAGTGGCTTGCTTAATGTACCTTGAGAAGTAAAATCCTAATTGCTAACCTAGTGCCATGCTTGGTGGAATACTTTTTTCCCTTTACATTGTTGTGTTGGTTAATTTATGAATATTGTGGAGCTGTTAAGGATACATTTCTTGATGTTCAACAAGATGTTCTTGTCATAGAGCTAATAACATAAAGGGAAATTTTACGAAGATGCTTTTTCGTTTTTTGTTTTGAAGAAAAAAGCCAATATGTTTGATATTTCTAGCAGAAATCAAGATATGCGTAGGCCGAGCTGCAAGGCTACTGCTCAAATCTCAAACAGTCTTTGTTGTAGCTGTACGTGTATATTTTACAGTCTTCCAAAACCAGTCTAAGATCTACAATAAGATCAACCAGGATATTTTGACATTATTACATAAATGCAGGACTTAAAGTCATGCACCTTTCCATCTAGGCAAGATTCACAATCCATCAAAAGAATGAAGAGTGGGAAACAGCCAAGAGGTCATCTCCCTGGAATTACTGTAGCAGCAAGGATGCTTCCTGCAGGGAAAGTGCATCCTTCGAAAGAGAGTCAGCTTTTGTGTTGAATTCCTTATATATGCGGGGCAAAAAATGAAATCAAAATGTTGCTTTACCACCAAAACTCTCAGTAAAATGGGTCTGAGAGTTAAATTTGAGAGTTGACACTTTTCATTAGCCTAATCTATAAACAGTCTAGAGTCACCGAACACTTGAAGCTTCTATATTCCTTTCTCTGAGCAAGGTGAAGACCTTTTGGAAGACTGTCAGTGATATGGTTTATCTCTCTGTAAATACGATGATAAAAAAAAGAAAACCAGCTTGACTATCTCCATCACATTAACATGAGGCTGAAGTGTGTAATTCCTTAAATTGTATTCCTTATATAACCAGTTAATGACAGGGAGTGAATCTCCAAAAATATGCAGGGATGATGGAAGATACCCTGCTGCCAGCACAAGCACCAACTTTAGGGCCATAAGCTCTGAAAAATTATTTGAACTGTGACCAAGGCCAACATTAAAGCAGTGTTTTAAAATTAGGCCATTCCGAATCTGATTCGGCCTGGTAGACCGAGCCAGACCTCTGCCCGTGTCGGCTATGTAGAAAAACCAGTCCGTTGGCCGGTCCGTTACTGAACCAGCTGAGCCGGACACCGATTCAGCCGAGCCCGTCTTAAACCAGCCAAGGTAATTCGCGGGAAAAATGGTGGCAACTCGGACTTCAAACACAATTTTTTTTGGATTTTTTTCTTAATGTCTCTACCTCTTTCCCAAGCCTATAAAAGTGACCCAACCCCCTCACATTTACTCACAACTATCTCATTGCATTTGTGAGGAGTTTGTGAAGAGTTGCAGTTGGTTATTGGAGCAGTAGTGAGGAGGAGCCATGGGTTTCCCCATTTGACTCTGATTCAGAGTTTGAGCCAGATGATTTTGCCTTGTTTAGCAGTAGTGCCTAGTGATGTTTTGTTGTAGAGGCTAGTTAGAGCCTCCTTGGTTATTTGCTTTTGTTCTTACCTCTATATATTACATGTATTGGACAGTGCACTGGGTGCCATTTTGATGTAATAGATATATTCATGAGCATACTTTGATCATATGTTGTCTTCTCTCTATATTCTAATTTTTTGAGTTTGGAAACATGAATGAAAATCTTTAAAAATATGTTTTTTTCATTAAAAAATAAATATTTAATGTTATTTTTACAACGACCAAGTCATTGAAATCAACTAGGCCGAGTCGATACCGAGTTGGAGTCGGAGTCGGAGTTGACCCTCAGCGAGTTTTGAATTTGAGTCGGAATTGACCGTCGACCAGTTCCGAATCCAAGTCGAAGTTGATCCTCGGCCAGTTCTGAATCCGAGTTGGAGTTTTAAAACTATGATTTAAAGTGAAAGGAATATATATTTGAAATAAAATAGACTCCCCCTGCCCCACCCATAGCAGTGTCACCCTGTGAAGCATCATTAAAATATGCCCAAGCATTTCTCCGATCAATAATATCTTCAAAAACTTGTCATGGCACTTTAGCAAATTTTGTTTGATAAAAAGAGCCAAGAATACTCAACCCTTGCACAACACAATGAAGAGGGGAAACGTTCCTATCATCAAAGATCGTGGCATTCATAGCCAACAAAATGCCCCAAGCCACTATATAAGGCTAATGTACTATATCTAGCTTTTATCTTCATTTGTTGTACATTTGGAGTGGCGTAGTGTTTTTTTACATATTATTTTCACTGTTTGTACCTCATTATCTTGCTTTCATGTTATTCATTGGATGTTAATAAAGTTATCTTTTTTGTTGCATTGGAATGTATGTGACTAAATTGCTAAAATGATCATTTACTTGGGAATATTTATGACAAAATTTCTCAAGTATATCCATTTGTTTGATTACTCTGTTTGTAGATGTTAGCCACCTGATTTAGTAGACGCACATAATTGAGTCTAGACGCGCGTGTGTGCGCGCACGTGTGTGTGTGTGTGTGCGTGCGCAGTTGTCTCTAGACTAGGTATACATATGGAATTTACTTTGAGGGAAGATGTAGTGAGGATGTATAGTCAATGGTTAGCTATCTTGTATGTACTTTTTTTCCTTGTGGTTTTGGGCGCTGTTACCCCTGATACAGCACGAAGCTTGTCCCATTTTTGAAGACCTTGCTCAAGTAGGTTGCATTTGGAGGATGTTGACTTTGGAGTGAATTCGTCACTCCTTTCATGTATATTTGTTCATGGATGGTCACCGTTGAGGCATCTTTGTTTGACAAGTTGCATTTTGATGGGATAATATGATGGGTGAGGGTCTTGCACACATTCTATATATTGATTGATCCCTAGAGCATTTTTGGAAAATGATATCCATCAACTAAGGGTTTCCCTTAGTATTATTAGATAATTGTTACTCCTTGGATAAGGGTTGTCTTGCATATTGACATGAAATCCTAAGGTTAATGGCATGTTATTTTGATTATTACTTCATCATTGGTTTGATCGCAGCATAGCTCCTAGAGGAAGTATGTTCTCACCAAAGCACATTTTCCGAGGGTGCATGCTTTGCTATCTTGAATTTTTTGCATGGAGAGAGTAAATGAATCTTTGGAAGGACATAGCACTTGGCATGCTTCCTTAGGTTACTTCTCTCTGACAATCATTCCCATTGACCAATTTGTTGGGTGTGAGCCTTGAGGCACTTAATGGGTGTTGTCGATTTGTGCTCATGGTTCTAATGTGCTCTCTTTCTTTTCCCTGTGGTTTTGGAGGTAATTGGTGGGTTTTGCACATGGTTCCGCCTTATGATCCTTGGTTTTGGTTATTTTATTTGAGAACATCACCCTTAATGCACATTTTCCTAAGTCATCCTACTTGTGGCTCATGGTTCGGGGATATTGATGGTATTTCACATGATATTTAATTCTTATTGACGAGCATTCCATATTTTGGCCCTTGGTTTGAGGAGAGTTGGTTGAATGGATAATGTTGGAGAGTGCAACAAGGAGAAAGAGGAGCACATGGTACAAAGATATTATTTACCTGGTCAAAGCAAGTTTGGACCAACGAGCTGTTTTACATGAGGAGAGGACAAGTGGCATCTCCACTCTTTTGTCCAAATAATTTATTGCTTTACAGTTGATTTGTCCTAAATCCAGTTAGAGGATATTATACTTTTGAGCTCAGACACTATTTAAGAGAAGTTCCCTCACCTTGCTCACATTGCAATGGTTGTTGATGGCTCGAGGAGATAATACTCTATTGGTTTAACTTGTATTGAAGATCTTTTGAAATGCTATGTGATTATTGAGGTTTCTAGTATCTACATGTGTGGCGTCTCATCTTCCATCTATTTGCAGATTTGTGTCGCTGGAAATCGCTCTTAATTCTGCTGTAATGAGGGTCTAAGTTAGGGAAGATTTGTCACTTGGAGGAGGTGTTTCCTGATTAACCTCCTTGCTGTTTTTACTCGCTACTTGAATCCTTTATGTTATATCATTTATGTGAAATGTTGCATGATGTTTCTAACAACAACGCAGTGGTTGATGGACATCGACATCGCAGAGGATGCTTCAGGGACAGAGCAATATGCAACATGCATATTGTTAGAGCACCTTCCTCGCTAAGAGGGAGTGTTGATTCTTGTAGCATCGAAAGTGCTCTAAGCCCCAAATTTTGTGGAGAGGCTTAGAAACGGGTATTCCAAAGAACCCAAAAACGTTTGTGAAAATTCCACTCGGTTAATGTTTTATTAAAATAATTAATTATTTTAATGGAGACCCTAAGTCTAAACTTAGGGAAATTAAATAATTAAAGGACATTAATAAAACAGAGTGAGAATAATCTAGAAAAGACGGAGATGAAGTTGTGTTATAATCTTAGCTGTTGATTAGAGATCTAATCTCGGTCGTTGATTTCTCAACAAGAAGACTATAAAGGAAGGTTTGAGGGTCATTTGGAAAGTGACACACAGAGTGAATCTTGATATCGAATTCTTTTGACGAAGCAGTGCTCGGACGAAGATCAAATCTAAGTGATTCAGTGCAGTGAGGGGCAGAGTAGCTTCCGGAGAGAAAGATTTTCTCAGCCGGAGAATCATCAGCAGAGAGAGGCAGGAAGACGTCCAGTAGAACCAGTGCAGAGCCAGTCAGGGTGACGCAGAGTTTGCGCAGAGCCAGTCAGAGGCTGCGAAGAGGTTTAGGGGGTTTTTGAGATTTAGTTGTCAGATCAGATCCAGAAGCTGGAAGCCGGGGTGTGAGATCGAGAGGCTTAGATTTGTGATTCCGGGAGTCATATTGATCTGTTGCTGGGGTGACGCAGTCCTTAGATGAGGTGACACAGTCCTTAGAGGAGGTGACACAGTGCCTACGTAGAGACCTCCGGAGGCAGTCTTTCCAGTGTCCGGATTAGCCGGATTTTCAGTGATTGTGTGAGGTAAAACTCACAATTTCTTTTTGCCAGTATTTATCTCTGTAACTAAATAACCCTTGAGGTATTCGGAGATGTATTCAGGATTTTCTACTGCTTAATAATACAAACCCTCAGATTTGCTGCACCGGTTTTCCTGTATTGGGTTTTTCCGGGGACTTGTGTCCAAAAATAATTGTGTCCTATGTGTGATTGATTTCTTGCTCAGTTTCCTTGTTTCAGAATCATATTTATTAAGTGTAGGCTGCTTCAGTAGTTTCTTCAATAATTCAGATCTGAATTAATTATGTAAATGTGATTTACTTAATAGGAGAAGTACACTCAGTTGATACAGTAGGATTCCTTAGATTGTCAGATCTAGGAATTTTCACATGGTATCAGAGCATTTGATGTGAAATAGGAAGAGCAGATCTGAATCTGAAGTGAAGGCCGAATTGCTACAACAGTAGCAAATCGAATTCCCAGAGGGATTGCATAGATCTAGCCAGGAGGGCTGAAATCTTTGAGGTTGTTGTGAAAATTCTACTCTAGTGTATTGGTTTATTTCCTCCTACTTGATTTAATTTATACAAGTTATTTTCAGAAATTAGATTCATAAAATACCGAAAATTAGATTCATGAAGCCTCTCTGCGTTGTTCTTGTTGCTGCTCCTCTTGCCTCTTGTTGTCTCTTGGCCCTGGAATCAGAACATTCCCTTGGCCAATACTACCCCTCTTTGTAGGAAATCCCTCCGGAAATTCTTAGCAAACTCGCCCTAGAATTCCAGATCTATTCCTCAGTTCTACAGAAATTGTATGTGTCTTCAACTGACCTTCAAGCCTTTCTCTTATACTTTTTCGTTGAACCCTTCAACGGCCGAGATTAAATCATCCATCAATGGCTGAGATTAAAACACTGCTTGATCCATGTGACTTAAGGCAATTTCAGCACATGCATTAATTAATTCACTTTAATTATTTTATTTTCCTAAGTTAGACTTAGGAAATCCATTAAAAATAATTAATTATTTGAATAACTTCAACACAACCTGAAATTTCTCAATTCCATTTCTGGGTCTTGTAGATTAAGTGTACTCTGTCCCTCCATAAAGTTTGGGACCTAGAGCACAACTGATGCTACCCCAAATACACAAAATTTCAACACTCCCTTTTAGCATCAGAAGTGTGCTCTAGCAATACATCACACCATGCATTACAAGATCTTGAGTACTTGGTTTGTGTTGCAGATGCTTGGCCTGCTGCCCTCTATCTACTGCATTGCTTCTCTCTGTACTGCTGCCTATGCCACTGCCTTTGACACTGCCACATATGTACTGCAACTCCCTCACAAATTGCTGCATCATGCTGCCCATAGCATTGCCACTACTAACTGCTACACTGCAACTCCCTCACAAATTGCTGCATCATGCTGCCCATAGCATTGCCACTACTAACTGCTACACTGCAACTTAGTTGCTGAGAAGTAAGCAACTGAATAACTCTGCCCAACTGTTTGACACATAAGTCAAGTTTCCCTCCATCACTGAAGCTCTCTGGATGCTAAATCACGCTGTCCTCTTGGAGACATTGTCATGCTGCAACTCTGCACTGCGTGAGCCCAGCTTCTTTGCACTGTTGAAGTCCCATCAACCTCTCTGCACGACTGCCTCCACGCTGCTGCTGCCTTTGCATTACACTGCTCCCTCTTCAGCTCTACAACTCCCTCTTTTGCTTCATTGTGGCCATCTGCAACCATCTCCCGATTCATCCCGATACCGTCTTAATGCTCCTGTAGCTCGTATGTGATCCAAGAGTAGGGCTGACTCAAGGATCCCGCCAATCAATCTAGATACTCTATATATCCATGTCACCCCACCTCTTCTCTCGAGGTGCATGAGCACTCATGGCTGCATCGTCATCAGAGCCATCTTCATTTGCTGCTGCAACCTTGGAATCAGGAGCTCCTTGGTCCTTCTTCTTAGGACAACTGCTGGCGAAATGAGCAAGATCACCACAGTTAAAGCACCAGACCTTGGAGAGGTCCTTCTTATTATTCCCTTGCTTCTTTTCCCTTGATGCAAGGGCTGCATCCTCCTCCTCTTCTTTCTTCACTCTGGCTGATCCGCTTCCTCTGCTGATAGACTGCTTCTTGGTGATCCTCCTGATCTCCTCTTGGCGGAGAATAGCCCACATATCTGCCCATGATGGTAATGCTGCCCTTCCCAGGATGCTCTGGAAAATGTTTCCCATTCTTTAGAGACAGCATTCAGGGCTGTCCTCACTAGGAGCCCTTCATTTGGAGTAGCACCCATGCCAATCAGCTGGTCACAGATAGCTTGGAGTCTGAAGAGAAATGGATCTATCTGTTCGCCCTTCACCATTTGGAACATCTGCATCTGATTCTCAAGAAGCATTCTTCTTTGCACAGAGCCTCCTTGGTACATCACCTCCAAAGCCTTCCACATAGCATTTGCTGTTTTCTTATCAGCAATATGCGGAATCACGTGGTCCTTGACTCCGTCTATGATCAATCGTTTTGTCCGTGCTTGATATTCTTCGTACTTCTTGAGTGGATCTGCATCAGTTGGAGCAATAAGTGTCTGCTTTGCATGATCTTTAAGACCATACTCATCCAGAACTGAGAGGATTCTGGCCTTCCAGATGACATAGTTGGACATGCCATCCAATCTGTCTTGATCCCTCAGCCCATATCGAGCCATCTTTGCTCAGATCTGAATAAACTGACTTCCCTCTTGGAAGTCTTCCACCAAATCTCAAACGGACAGTATTCTCCGATCCCCCTGATTGAATCTTAGATCTGTTTGGCTCAGATCTGCTGAATAACTATCTTCCTCCCGCGTTTGTTGCCTTAGCTAGGCACAATTCTGCACCTGCAGAATCTCTACCCCACCAGCACTTCTGAAGATTTGAAGCATTGCTTCCAGAACTTGGCTGAATCCTTCTGCAACTAGAGAAGTGACTGGATAGCGTCCTCCTGGCTGGCCCAACGCAGTCCCAGCGTGGCTCAGAAGTGGACTGCGTAACCCCAGACTGGGTGACGCAATCCTTACGCTGCCCTGGGAAGGGTCTGCGTAAGCCCAAAGGCCTTCTGGAGATTCAGCGCTGTCTCTTGGATCTGCTTTCCCTTGCTGTCAAGATGCCCTTTCCGGATCTGCTACTTCTTCTGCCACCCTGCAAAAAAAATATTTCTTCAGCCAATTTGCTAGAGATTCAACTTGATCTGCTATCGCTTTGATACCATGTGAAAATTCTATTGTAGTGTATTGGTTTATTTCCTTCTACTTGATTTAATTTATACAAGTTATTTTCAGAAATTAGATTCAAAAAATACTGAAAATAAACACAACTACAACCTACACATGCAGATCATTTACTGAATAATTCACTCATGTAACAAAGTGACACATGGATTTTTGGACATAAGTCCCCGGAAAAACCCAAAGCAGGAAAACGGGTTCAACAGATATGAGGGTTTTATTATTAAGTAGTCCTGAGTACAACAAATCTGGGTTCCAACATTGGAAAACCCGACAGAGAATAAAAGATATAAATCTGCAGCTAACCTAAAGATCTAGTGCCAAATATCTCACTGATTCACACCCTCAAATGGGATTTATAGGACTCATCCCAGATCTGGCCCTAGAAACCCTAAGCACTGCTTCTGAAGCCCCAACGTTGCCCTGGAGGGACTGCGTCAGCCTTAGCATGGCTCTAGGAGGGCTTACGTCACCCTAGGAGGGTCTACGCTGCCTCTTCTTGGCCAGCCTGGCCCTAGCTGCCTCTGCGCTGTCTTTGCACTGTCCCTGCTGCTCTGCGTGGCTCTGAAGCCTCTCTGCGCTGTCCTTGTTGCTGCTCCTCTTGCCTCTGGCTGTCTCTTGGCCCTGGAATCACAACATTCCCTTGGCCAATACTACCCCTTACTGCAGGAAATCCCTCCGGAAATTCTTAGCCAACCTGCCCTAGAATTCCAGATCTATTCCTCAGTTCTACAGAAATTGTGTGTCTTCAACTAACCCTCAAGCCTTTCTCTTATACTTTTTCGTTGAACCCTTCAATGACCAAGATTAAATCATCCATCAACGACTGAGATTAAAAGACTGTTTGATCCATGTGACTTAAGACAATTTCAGTACACGTGTTAATTAATTCACTTTAATTATTTTATTTTCCTAAGTTAGACTTAGGAAATCCATTAAAAATAATCTACGTTGCACGGGTTCCCGCACCCGGGGGTGGGGTTCTCGAACCCGCACCGGGTTCCCGCACCCAACTACCGAATTCGGGTACAGGTTCTTCTCAGAAGAACCCAAACGAACCGGGTTCTTCTCAGAAGAACCGGGTTCTTCAAAAAAAAAATTCGGGTTCTTGGGTTCTTTTGGTATGAAGAACTCATCGTTTGGGTACTTAGAACCCGAATTTCGGGTTCTTCAGGGTTCTTCATGAACAATTTTTTCAAATATATAAATTTTTTTAAATGATTAAAAATTAAAAAATTTAATTAAATTTTAATAAATACCTTGTTGATTCTGTAAGCAGTTAGCGTTAATGCCTTGGAATAGGTTGGAAAACAGTTTGTTTATATGCTGATCTTTCTGAGCATATTTAATATTTATCTCATGATCACTACTGTACGTTCATTTGTTCTTCTTCATTGTCATGCAGTATCTTGCACTAAATTTTTTATGCGGGGATATAGTTGGAAGGTACAGTACTGGATAGAGCTTCATTTCCCAGCCACGTCAAAAGGCAACTTGCACATGCCCTTTTAATGAGAATCATACCTTCTATTATTTAAGGACAGACATCAGGTTGCCTGATTGCTGATTCACTACTATTTAGTATATGTCTTTATTGACACACTATACTTGAACAATATATGTTAGAAACATCAACACTTTTATGGTTAATAATAAATATGTGGTATAGATCAACACCTTTATGGTCAATATAGAGTTCTCTTAGGCTCTTAGAAGCATATTGCATCAAGGATCTGTACACATAAATTCCCTAATAAAGAGATCACTTTGATAGATAAGATTAATTGTGTGCCATCGTCTTAAGATATAATTGAATGCTATCTATTAATGCAAAACGAGACTATCTCTATCACTCATAAGATATGCATTAACTGTTTATTAAAGGGGTTCCTGTGGATATATGTTGTCCAAAATTGAGTAGAATTACATGGCAGCAATGAGATCCTCTTGGCACTTCCCAGTCTTTCTTGTATGGTGCAAATGTTCTTGCATGGTGGGTCTTATTATCATAACAGTTTCTTCCACCTTGATTTGATTTTTCATAGATGTCTGGTAATTTTTGGCTGAACAAAGATTGGCGTGCAGTTTTCCTAGGGATGAGAACAAGATTGTGGCTTAGTTACCAAATTCAGCCAACTAAGGACTGAAAATTTGAAATATGATTCAGTTTGTCAAATTATTATGCGCAATTTGGTTTTCTTGGCATTTGTGAAAAATTTGGAGGCAAGAAAAATGATGATATAAATTTAGTAATCATCCATTTAATTTGATATATGCTATTTCAAATCTACATGTGATTTAATCTGTTAATAATCCAGTTTTGGGGCAGGTTACTACCTTAATGATTCTGTGATCAGAGTTCATATTAACAATGAGAAACAATAAATGAAGCAAATTTTAATTTTGAAATTTCAATGGCAAATGTCACATGTGAATGTTGAAACTTGAATGTTCATTGTTGATTCTTGAATGATGTGCATGTTTAAATCTTTAAAGTTTATAAATTATTAGTGTCATTAAATTTTTAATTTATAAATTTAATTTATAAAATATAGTATTATATATGATATATAAATTATAATTTATAATTTATAATATATATTAATATAAAAATACCCAGACGAACCCACGCACTCTGTTTCAAAAAATGCCGTCCCCGTCCCCGCACCCGCACCCGCACCCACGTTTCCTGGCAACATAGAAAATAATTAATTATTTGAATAACTTCAACACAACTTGAAATTTCTCAAATCCATTTTTGGGTCTTGTAGATCAAGCGTACTCTAGTCCCTCCACAAAGTTTGGGACCTAGAGCACAACTGATGCTACCCCAAATACACAAAATCTCAACAATTGTCTCTCTTTGAGTGAGTTGACAGAGAGGTAAGACTTCCGGATCAAGATCTTGTCGAGGCAGAGCGAGCTACGCAAAGCCTTCACACAGAGCCAAAGGGATGTAGTTTTTCTGCAAGCTGTTGCTGGGCAGAGAAGCGTTAGAAGAAGAAAGAAAAATCACATAGCAGGGAATTCTTCCCAGCGAGTTCCTAGCCGAGGAATTCAACATTTTTCCAGGATATGAGTAGCAGATCAGGGCAACAGATCTACGAGCTCCTGAAGGAGTGCGTAAGCCTTATAGGCTGTGTAGAGGGGGAGAAAGAGGAAGCAGTTTGACAGTGTTCGACTTAGATGGCAACTCATGGTCTTCGAGATTAGGACCGGTTAGAGGGTTCCTCCAACTATGTAATCTGGAAGGAAATGATTCAGTTTCTTCTAGATGAATTCGATCTCAAGACGTTCGTGGCGAATGTGGTTGCTATACCTACAGATCCGGATCAACTTAAGAAGTACAAGACCGATATGGCAAAGTGCAAGAGGCTAATCCTTGATGGTGTCAAGGATCACATAGTCTCACATTTAGTTTGCAAGAACTCCGCCAGGGAGATGTGGGTAGCTTTGTCTCTGTTGTACGAAGGATCTTCCAAACAACGAAAGATGTACTTGGAGTAGAAGCTCCGCATGATCCAGATGCAGAAGGGGGAGCGCATTGCTTCGTTCCTTACAAGGCTCCAAGAGAATCGAGACTAGTTGGCAACCATGGGATCCACCCCAATTGCAGAAACTATGGTGAGGCTGGCCCTTAACGCAACTACGAAGGAGTGGCAAGTTTTTGTCCAAAGTATTTTGGGCAGGGCTACGCTTCCCAGTTGGGAGTAGATGTGGGCAGGACTTCAGGAGGAAGAGCTGAGGAAAGATCTAGTCAAGTGCAAGCTTGACGGCAACAGCGGGAGTGGATCGAAGACCTTGGAGGAGGAGGAGAATGCAACCCTTGCATCGAAAGGGCAGCACGGGAAATGGAGACAAAGGAAAGATGTCTCGAAGGTGAAATGCTTTAGATGTGGTGAGATGGGCCACTTTGCATCGCAGTGTCCTTTGAAGAAAAAGGACAAGGATGAGAAGCATGATCCGACAATTGCAGCCGCAAAGATCGAGCAGGATGAGTTTGCTATGAGTGCCCATGCATCTCCCGGTAAGAAGTGGGGTGACATAGAACTGTAGTTCACCTTGAACTTCAGTTGGGCAGGATCCTTGAGGAGCCCACCTCATGGATCATTACCTTGCTACGGGAGCCCATAATCAATAGTAGCGGGATGGAGGAGTTTTAGGGAGAGCCGAGGAGTGATGGAGATGATAGTGCAGTAGGTAGCAGCACTCATTTTTGGAGCAACGCAGAGCAGAGCAGTAGCAGTGTAGTAGTAGCAGCGCAGTGCACCGGAGTGCAGAGCAGTGCTACGCAGTGCATCAGAGGGACAACACAGTAGTTACCACTTGTTATCACCAAACTGGGACTAATTGGGCTGTTCAACTGTCAATTTGATGTAACTATTTCAAACCAATTTGGGCTGTTCTCTCAAGAAAAGGTAAGATATTCAATAAACAAGCTTATAATGAAGATGGCTAACTCTTATATGTTTTTTAGATGATTTTTGCAGGTGGAAGATGAGTGAGGGCTACCACTGGGCATGGAGTCAGCATGGAAATTCAAATACAAATGAGTACCATTTATGGAAACTAAGGCACATGAGCTTTTACAATAACTCTAACAGCTAACATAATACATAAAGGAAGTTGGAGCATAAGATTTTATGAATTCCAAGTAATCATGTATAAGCAACCTGAATCAATATTCAAAGAGATAAATGGATACAAACACATAAAAGCTCAGTAAAAATCTCAGGTCTGAACAAACACTTCTGCAATTGTGTATTCACTGAGTGAAAACAAATTACATAGTAGCTCTGGTCATTTACATCCATCAACCCCCTCTCATTCTAAAACTCCTCTATTTATAGAGTGAAATCTCTTTTACATAGGTCTGCCACCTGGGCTAGACTCTCGAACCTGATCTAGAGATCTAATCCCAAAAGGATTCCATTACTTTGAGAAAAAATAGAGATATTCTGTTAGAGGGAGTTTGTAGTAAAAAAGGATTCTATCACTATTAACTACATCAACAAAAACTTTTAATAACCCATACTAATGATGGCTATTGAACCAAACAACCATGTTTAGGTGGCAAACTGTCATACTGGATTTCAGGTCCTGATATACCAAATTTGATGATGAGCTGTCCATTGGCGAGGTGGCAAAAGTGATGTGCTGTCAGCCATGTCAATCCTGTGAAGTGTATTGCTGAGTTGTCTTCATCAAAAGATGTCACAATGACACTTCATAATCCCTTTTGATGATTCGTCTCCTTCCTAAAGTGCATTGAATGCCTCAAAAAGACCGAAAATTTAGAACGTTGGAAAAACAGAGTATTTAGGCAAGTTCGCAGTGTAATTTTCATAGCATCTTTATAACACCACCTTCTGCAACTTTTTTGACTCTTTTGCCTGTGGGAGGATCTTCATTGGGTTTAATAAGGTAAATACATGCCTCCAGTTACCCCTGATATGATATTTTTTGGGAAGTTTTGCCTCAAAAAATTCTACAGCAAGTTCGTAGCGAAAACTCAGCCTCAAGCCTAGAGCTGGCTACGAACTTACCTAATTTCACCAAATTTTGCAATTTTTCTTCCGAACTCCAAAAACATCTTTGCAGCCCTGTATATGACTTGATATGATATCTTAAGACAAAAAGTAGCCAAAAAGGTGTGACTTACCATCTTTCATGGAGCAGTAGGGTCATCTTCCATCACAATCATCTTTAAACCTTTTTTCTTCAACTCTGCTTGCACCATCTCCATTTGTATTTCCAATTCTCTGACTTGGCTTTGTAACTTCCTTCTTTTTGATTGCAACCACCTGTTCCTCCTGAAGAGATGTTTCATCATTCTGTGCAGAGGCAGTGTCCTCTTTAACATCTTCCTTGACCCCTATGCAACCAAATCATAAAAATCTATCTGTTTGCTCACTTCTTTTTTAAAGTCTGTCAACTCCTGCCTCTCTTGTTTGAAGTCTACTAACTCCAGCTTAGTTTCCAAAATCTCTTCTCTAGCTTCCTTAAGCTGCTCTTTTAAGAGCTCCAGTTCAGTTTTTTCTTGAAATTTTTCCTTGCTCTTTCTTCCCTTGATCACCTTTGCCTTTGTTGGAGATAAATCTATTATTTCTTCCCTTGCTGGCTGTTTCTCCTTTTCTGGTTCCTTATGCAGCTTCTCAGATTTTTCTCCCTTTGATAACTATGACCTAGTGAGTGGCTTCCTAGGTTTAAAAATAAAGCCTGAGTCTTCTTTGGAAAAGTCTAGTTTCTTAGCTTCAAGACTCTTTTTCTTGGTTTTTGCTCCCTTAACTTCTACAGGCTTCACAATAGGAGATTCCTCAATGTCAATTGCCTGCAAGATATCTTCGAGCTTGCCTTTCCCTTCTGTCTGACTTCTAGTGATTCTTCTGTGGGTTCTTATGTCAGTTATGACTTTACTGCTAGTAGAGGTTTGTTTAGGCACCACTGTTTCCTGCAATTGCTCAATTTCTACCTCCATAGGCTCCACCATGGGCTGCACCTTTGTCTGCACTTCCACCTCATGTTCAACCTCCATTTCAGCCCTAGAGTCTTTATCTTTCTTTGGAGTATTTGCCTTTGATTTAGGTGTCTTTCTAGGAGTGAGCACATCAACCTCATACTCAAGAACATAAAAGTGGACCAATCCTTGTTTAACTTTTTTAACTCCTCCCTAACTAACAATTTTATCAAACCATGGTGAAAAATAGAAGTGTCATCGCTTTCAGGTTTAGCTTGAACCTTATCAGCCATTTTGCCTAAACTTCTAAACAGAAAAAATGGTAAATCTAGTGGTTGTTTACCTGTGAAATGAAGCAGCAATCTGAAGTGGTATTGATAGATCATGTGAAATCTACCTTCACAAGTGAAGTATTTCTGAATTACCATCAACAATTTTGAATAATTATCCTTGAGGCAAGTTCTGGAGATGCTTGAGCTCATGTCTATGCCTATGTGCTCCTCCTTTAAAAACTCATCAGAGTTTTGCAGCTTGAACCTTATTGCTTTAAACCACTCCTCTCCAGACCTTGGGATCTCGGTTGCTTGTGCAATTGTGTTAGGAGACACAACAAAATTGAGGATGCCCATCTTCGAACCTGTAGCAATGAAATTTATAGCAAAATCTTTAGACACCTGTTCATGATACCCTTGCAGTTTCTGGTAGAAACACATGCAACTTGCATTGGCAAAAGCTTGTGAGAAGCGCGGGTCTTTTGCAATTAGCCTCATATCCATGGGCTCATATTTGACCATAGTGCCACCCTTGTTTGGCTTTTTATGTGAAGCCATACTTTCAAACACAACGCTGATCAACTCCTTCTTTGACACCTGCAGAATTATTTTGAGACAACAAGCAACTTCCTTGACACAGGCAGCACTTAGCCTAAGACAACTACATGACCTAATTCAAGACTCTAGACTGCTGGCAAAAGTGTTCAAACAATTTACAAGGATGAAGGCGAGGTGCTGCTTTTCGAATTAGGAATCAGACTAAATTAGGAAAGAGGAAATGAGTGGGAAAAATGAAATGATGTGAGGAGTAGTGATTACCACGCATGCATATGACATATGATGACAAATAACAGAATGGGACCATGATGACTGAGTGTGCATTGACCCATGAAATCATGACAAGACACAACCTTTCCCACTGTTAGCAGAAAAAACAGATTTCGTAGCGTTTCTAGTACTCGGGAGGGCAAATTCGCTACAGAACTGTCACAATTCCATAGCAAAATTAGACTGTTTTACAGTGACTATGCTGCGGGATTCAAAAGTTTGCATAGTGTCACATAATGACCCTTTATTACCCATGCAATCATATTTTTTCGAATTTACCTTGACATGACCTTTATTGCATGACTAATGACTATTAAAACCCCTTAAACCATGTACAAGTTTTTTGAAAATTAATGAACTTCATGGTCTTATTTTCATCCAAATGACCCAACCTAACGTACCTAAGACCAACCTAGACAAACCTAGTTGTTATCATAGATAACACCACTAGTCAAAGTCTTCAGCACCGAGGTGCATCCACTGAACACTTGTTCAGTTCTGGGTGAGTTCAACTGTTTCTCTTAGCAGCTGAGTTGCAGTGTTAATGGTGGCAGTACTAGCAGTATAGCAGATGCAACACTTGAGAGGGAGCTGTAGTATGGATGCAGCAGTGGCAGTGGCAATGTCATGGGCAACAATACGGTGGAAACAACAACGCAGTGGTTGATGGACATCGACATCGCAGAGGATGCTTCAGGGACAGAGCGATATGCAACATGCATATTGTTAGAGCACCTTCCTCGCTAAGAGGGAGTGTTGATTCTTGTAGCATCGAAAGTGCTCTAAGCCCCAAATTTTGTGGAGAGGCTTAGAAACGGGTATTCCAAAGAACCCATAAATTGTTTGTGAAAATTTCACTCGGTTAATGTTTTATTAAAATAATTAATTATTTTAATGGAGACCCTAAGTCTAAACTTAGAGAAATTAAATAATTAAAGGACATTAATAAAATAGAGTGAGAATAATCTAGAAAAGGCGAAGATCAAGTTGTGTTATAATCTTAGCTGTTGATTAGAGATCTAATCTCGACTATTGATTTCTCAACAAGAAGACTATAAAGGAAGGCTTGAGGGTCATTTGGAAAGTGACACACTGAGTGAATCTTGACATCGAATTCTTCTGATGGAGCAGTACTCAGACGAAGATTAGATCTAAGTGATTCAGTGCAGTGAGGGGCAGAGTAGCTTCTAGAGAGAAAGATTTTCTCAGCCGAACAATCATTAGCAGAGGGAGGCAGGAAGACGTCCAACAGAGTCAACGCAGAGCCAGTCAGGGTGACGTAGAGGCTGCGTAGAGGTTTAGAGGGTTTTCGAGATTCAATTGTTAGATCAGAGCTAGAAGCCGAAAGTCGGGTTGTGAGACCGAGAGGCTCAGATCTGTGATTCTGGGAGTCAGATCGATCTGTTGCTGGGGTGACGCAGTCCTTAGAGGAGGTGACACAGTGCCTACGCAGAGACCTCCAGAGGCAGTGTTTCCAGTGTCCGAATCGGCCGGATTTTCTAGTGATTGTGTGAGGTAAAACTTACAATTTGTTTCTGCCAGTATCTCTCTCTTTAACTGAATAACCCTTGAGGTATTCAGAGATATATTAGGATTTGCTATTGCTTAACAATAAAAACCCTCAGATCTGCTGCACCGGTTTTCCCGCATTGGGTTTTTCCGGGGACTTGTGTCCAAAAATAATTGTCCTATGTGTGATTGATTTCTTGCTTAGCTTCCTTGTTTCGGAATCATATTTATTTAGTGTAGGCTGCTTTAGTAGTTACTTCAATAATTCAGATCTGAATTAATTATGTAAATGTAATTTACTTAATAGGAGAAGTACACTTAGTTGATACAGTAGGATTCCTTAGATTGTCAGATCTAGGAATTTTCAGACTTCCCTTATTTGTCTTTGCGTGTTCATACAAGGGCACCTTTGGAAGGGCCTTTTACTCTTTCATTTTCAGCAATATAAATTCTGCAACCATTGGTAAAATTGTGCATGTTGTTCCAGCAACTTTTGTCTCCATTGATAATCTATTGTCAGTCCATGTAGTTGCTTTAAGACTCCATATGCCCTATTGGATATTTGACATTAATCATTCCTCCATCAACCACCATGAAATACAAACCTTAGAAGGATTTAAGTTTCTGTTTTACTAAGGCAACTCTTCATTAAATCCTAAGTCTTCACTGCATAAGCCTTTGTAATCCTAACCTTAGGGATATGTCCCTTGTGCCAGAGGAGAGCCACCTAAAGTGAGAGAGGGCGTTGTTGTGGCAATGATGGAGAATCTCCCTTAGTTACCCTAGGGCTGCACTCATGCTTTAATGCTTTGCCACTTGAAGTGCAGGTATATGTAGTAACAGGTGCCATGTAACAAAATCCAGGATTATATTATCAATGTCCTGGAAATTAGCATTCTTACATTCCTATAAATTCTTAATGTTTCCCTCCATTATAGAATCCTTTTCTTGCCTTATAGTAGGCATCATAAATTACAATGAGGCCAACTTTGAGTTTTTCTACTTTCCTCATAAGATCTTGGCAGCAGGTAATGTATGATATTGAATTGTTCTGCTGGTATTAAGTTGATGGTTGATGTGATTTTGCATATTTTTAATTAGCTTGGAAGCATCATTAACCTTGGATGTTTTACCTTTAATGTGGGCATTCAATAGTTATCCACAACTATGACTACTGCTATCTTAGGGATGAGTATTAAAGAAAACATTTTTAACCACATTTTGTTTCATTGTCTTTTAGAAAAAGTCAAGTCAAATGCTTGAACTTTACTAACCCTTTGCCTTGGTAATGATACAAGTTCTGCTTATTGTTGATTTTCTGTAAGAGAAACTGATCTTCTAATCTGATAATTACTTTCCAATGATTGTTTGTTCAAGTTAACTTATGACATGTATCATTAAGCAATTATACATAGAAAATCTCAACAATAATTCAATGGTAACAGTAGGATCATAAACAGACAGCCAAGCAACAAAGAGACAACAAATTTACCCTGGGAAACCCAACCTTGGGAAAAACCCAGCAAACTTTTCTTATAAGGAAAATTCAATCTTCAACAAAAATTTACAATAAATACTGTCTAGAAATCTGTGCCAATTCTCAAGCCCAACTACCAGTTAAACCTGGTCAAGATTATACCAAGCTGTAACTGCTTCAAAACAGAAAAGGCAATGCTGGTCAATACTGGTCAACGCTGGCCTACAGACACAATTTCGGTCAACAGAAAGGTTTGGACCTGCAGTCAAGGTCCTGAGGTCAACTTGGCCTGTGGTCAATGTACTGAGGTCAAATCTGAGCCACATTTAATTTGGTCAACAGTAAAATTTCACAGAAATTAAACTATGGTCAACTCAGTCAACTTTGGTGTTCTCTCTCTTTGTCCACACGTGTGACTGCTTGAGATAAGATCTTTTATGTTGATTGGATTGAATGATCAAATTGGATGTCATCTTTGTGTATTTGTAGTGGTCAAATGGGTGCTCTTTTTTGACCAAGGGTCACTTCCAATGGTGGGGCCGACTTAGGCTTCTTGGAGCCTACATAAACCAATATAAAAAATGATTTTTTCCTTTTAATTTTTATAATTTCTTTTTGCTGATTTGGAAGGCTCCTTGGCATGCGGGAATACCTCCTGATGCTCCAAAAATCAACACTTGTTGAAGAGCAATGGTTTTGAAAGTCTTTTGAAACCTCCTTGACTTTGTTCGTGTTTTAACTTTTAACATTCCACTTGATGACAAATGAATCTGTTATTTATATGGCAGTTGGGTATCCCGACTTGACTACAAGTAGTTAATAGATGTTGACCATGTACATTGGATATTACTATACAAATATTTGGTTTAGAAACAATTATTGGGAATGCAAAAGGGCATGTATTTTGTTTTTAAGGGCATGATATGTGTTTAGTTTCTTTCTATTGGTTCAGGAGTACGTTTGTGATTTTTAGGCAGGAAGAATATTTTATGTTTCCCATTTTTTTCCGCATTTAAAGGTTCTATGGATTTATCCCCTCAAGTATTGGTTTGTTCTGCAGGTAAAAACGTTAAATCCATGGCAACAAAGTCTGCAGGTTGCCCTTTCTGTCACATCCAACTACCATTTTCAGAAATTGATTGGTATTCTCCTTTTTACAATGTTATCTTTTCTGTTACCTCACTATTTTCCTTCTGAACAATTTGTTGAGAAAGTGTCAGGCCCTAGTTATAATTTTTGACTTGAGTTATCGTAATTTTATTTTGTACTTCTCTCCTGCATTCATTTGAACATGCATTTCTACTATCTTATCTTCAATGATTCATTATGCAAGTGCATATTTTTAGAGGGAGAAACTAATAATGAATGCCCGTGCAGGCATGTGAATAATCATCTTGATGAGGAGGAATTTTCAAGGGATAGTGAATTTGCTCTGCAGTTGGCATCTCCTACCGAAGCAAACTCTTTGGCCACACCAAACTCTGATGTGGTATATAATAGTTTTTCTATAGGGATCAATACATCGAATAAAAAATCTGGTTTTGTCAGTCTTAGAAGAGCTTTTATCCATGTCTTTGATGTTTTGGTTTTTTGAGTTTTTCAATCACACATGTTGCTGCGTTGTTAATCTTTCTCCCACTTTAAGGTTAATGGTCCTAGGGTCTTCAGTTTCCTCATTTAAGCTCAAACATCCTTCCATTCCACCTTCCTTCAATTCTTCAGTACATTATTGATGTGTATATGATGTGACATGTACAGGATGCAGTTCAGTTTGATAATTTTGGCATTGATGTCAACAAGTGGATGCTTTGTTTGAATCTCCTATTCTCTAGCTCGGCTGGTTCCTTCCTGTCTCTCTACAGCCAGTCTGTCTATTCTCTCATTTTCTTTTTGTAGGCCACTTTAATGTTGTTGCTTCTCTATTCCATCTTTATTCTCTTTTCATCATCATCCACCTCTCAAATAGATTCAGCAGGCAATCGTTGTATTTGGTGGTTTCAATAGTAAACATCATCTTAGCCAGTATTAGATATCTATCATATCTCTTATGGTTGTTGGCTGTTACTTGCCTCGTTACTTCAGAAGTTCATACCATTGCTGAAAACATCAGCATCTGCAAAAAACACTGAGGGTCCAAAAACATTGGCATTTGAAAAATTGTCGAACTTGCTTAGTTTCAGTGTCCTCGACTCCTGCCCCCCAACCCTTGCAATTATGGTCATCCGCCCCTGTCCTTGCTATATATATATATATATATAGAGAGAGAGAGAGAGAGAGAGGTTCATGTACATCAATCTAAATCCAAGTCATTAGACACCCAATATGAAAATTTTGCTCCTGGGTATAGCATTTAAAGGTGAATATAGCAAATTGGCCCTAAGTGTACATATATTTGAAACAAAATACATTAAGGCTCTAAATGACCTCTAGATTCTAAAAACATCACGTTAGAGCAGATAACTACACATGATCAAAGTCATCCTCTATATTTGGTTCCTTATCAGTAGTAGCTCCATCTTCTTAAATTGGCACTGAGTGTGAAATATATATATATATATAGAGAGAGAGAGAGAGAGAGAGAGAGAGAGAGAGAGAGAGAGGTTCATGTACATCAATCTAAATCCAAGTCATTAGACACCAAATATGAAAAAATTTCTCATGGATATAGCATTTAAAGGTGAATATGGCAAATTGGCACTAAGTGTGACATATATTTGAAACAAAATACATTAAGGCTCTAAATGGCCTCTAGATTCTAAAAAAATCACGTTAGAGCAGATAACTACACATAATCAAAATCATCCTCTATATTTGGTTGGTTCCTTATCATTAGTAGCTCCATCTTCTTACTCTGCTAGCCTCTACCTCGTTCCTTTAGGTAGTGCCAGTGCTTGGTGCTACTGGTGGTTCCAAGTCCATCCACCTGGTTGTTTCTCAAGTCAACACCCTCTAGTTTTGATGAAATTAGCCATAGTGTGCTAAAATGGGGTAGAAATCTTACCATGTGTAATTAGTGGTTTTCGCTTTAGTGAAGGATACTTTTTTACTAAGTTCATGGTATATGAGTTGAACAATAACACCACCAACAATGGGGTACATAGAAGGCTTGGTTTTCTTGCCTAAATGCCAATCCCTTACCTTTGTATTGGAATCACTTGGGAGTGACGTTTTATAGTGGTTGTGTAGTGGTCTAGGGTAATTTCTTGCCCTTAGGATTACACAATTACAAGATAACTGAACTGATTCTCAACTTCATCTGTAGTGACCTAGGGTAATTTCTTGCCCTTAGAGTTACACAATCACAAGCTAACTGAACTGATTCTCAACTTCAAACAGATATTGACACACAACAGTATATATTCGTAACAGTAGGTAGGTATGAATGCAATAGCAATATAATTCTTCAAAACTGCAGTGACTGTCTAATGAAGCCGGGAATATACACAGCAAAAAATGCACCAGATAAAATCAGACCATACTACAGTTGCATTGAACAGTAATTATAATCCTTCAATAATTCCAGAGTTAGGACTGACTGCCCACAACAGAGACTATATCCAGCCACTCAAATTTCCATATACAATACTGATTAAATGAACCAATTCTTGTCAGACAGAATCTAAGTCAAATGTTACTTTACTAGCTAAGGTCCTGAAATTACTGTGTTAGGTGCTCACTACTCTGCCAACAGCTTGCTGCTCCTGCAGCTAAAATTCCGGCTGGTGGGCCTGCAGATGCAGCCCTGCGGCTGCGGATTTCGCTGCCCAGAAACTTGTGGAATTTTCCGCTCATCTTGAACAAAAGCTTGCCAACATCTCAAACCCTCAGGCTAATCTTCAATTTTGTGTCAAGCAAACAGTCAAGACTTTGTCCTAAATAGTGATGACCTTCTTTGACTCCTTGAACAGAGATTGTTGTTGATTTTACAAGTACAATAAATGATAGCACTTATGTCTGAAACTGATAATTACTCCGAATGGTATGATGATTATCGTTAGCACTTCTAGTTAACTGTTAACCATTAAGCAATTATACTTCAGAAATTCTACAACAAATGCAGTAGGACAGTAGTGATCATAATGAACAATGATACACAATGACAACACAAGATTTACCCTGGGAAAACCCACTTGGGGGAAAAACCCAACAACCTTTTCCTTAGAGAAACTGTTCAATTCAACAAGAGATACAACTGATCTTTTCTAGTCAAAATATAGTCAAACAGACCAGCAAGAGAACCCTGGTCAAATCTGTTCAAACCAATGTTGCACGACTTGTATAAGACTCGTCTAGCTATTGACTCAGCAACCCACATAAGACTCGTCTAGCTATTGACTCTGCGATCCACATAAGACTCAGGAATGACCCGTACAAGACTTGGGAATGACCCGTACAAGACTCGGTCTCCATTTTCCCTTTCCCTCCACATGATCTCCAAAAAAAAAGGGTCGAATTATGAGGGTCTCCACGAGTCTTATGCGGGTTCTATACAGTTTTTCACGGGTTCAATGTGGGTAGCTGAGTTTTATGCGGGTTTTGGCGGGTATGGGTAGAAACTGCAACCTATGTGAGTGACCTGTCTCGCTATAAAACCCGTCAAGACCTGCGGGTACTCACGGGTCTTATAAGAGTCATGCTACATTGGAACTTCAAACTGTTTCCTCATCAAGTCAAAATGCTGCCCAAGAGACTTGGTTTAGTCTGCTTTGCTAGGGCTGAATTTCAGCCTCCTCCTGTACCCAGAAAAACTCGGACCTGCTGCCAGATATGCCCAGAAACTCGTCACACGTGCGAAGTCAACAGATTGAGAAAGACACACGTGTGAGGTCAAACTAGAGAGAGAAGATGCTGTATTTTTCTTTTTCCTTCTTGCCTTTTTTCTCCTTCGCTTGGATTAAAAGATGTTATGTCTTGTGAGGTCGAACGGTGCCAAAAGGAGGAGGTCGAATGACATATATATAGACTTCTTGGGAGGCCGAATGGGTGTTACAACATCTTGGGCCGACTTGACTTTCTTGATGTCAAAATATTTAAATTTAAAAATTGAAATTCTTTCTTTTGAAAGACATGAAGAACATGTCTTTAATTTATCATTACATATATATTTGAAGGGCTAAATTATTAAATATGAAGACCAACCATAGCTACAAAAATCTAACACTCCCTCTTAGCTAGGGAGGTATTCATAATGACTTCTTCAATTGTTCTCTTGTTGAAAGATTTCTCTAAGGAAAGGTTGCATGAGCTAGCTATATTGATGTGTTAATCCACTACATGTGGAAAGCATCCTGCGTCAGCATCATGCTCTACAAATCGTCACTTGGAGCAATTAACCAATTGTCCAAGTCGTCACTTAGAACCTGGTCAACACCCGTGACCTATGGTGAAACCTTGGGATATCACCATTCCTGCATGTTGATTGAATGGTAACTCTCCTGCCCGATGCTGGATGCACTCACTCACCCACATGGGGAGCACTTCAGGCCTTGATGCTCTTTGAGCCATTCTCCCTAGCCACATTTTGTGGCCTCTGGTCAATACTTTGACTTGTCTATATCTTGACCTAGTGAGAATATCTGCCCCTTGATGCAACAACATCAACACTCCCTCTCAACGAGGGAGGCATTCTCAACTACTCCAAGCTTGTCCCTAAAGTATACAAACTTCACCCTCGGAAGAGGCTTGGCGAGAATGTCAATAACTTGCTCGTCAGTAGAGATGTACTGGAGTTTCACTGCTCCCTTTTATACCATGTCTTGGATGTGATTATACTTGATCTCAATGTGCTTCGGCCTGTCATGAAAAATTGGATTTTTTGAAAGCTTCACTCAACTTTGATTGTCGCAATGTATCATAGTCGGATCTTGCCCCTGATCGAGCAATCTCGCAAGTATCTTTCAAAGCCATACTGCTTTGCAACTTGCCAAACTAGCTGCAATATACTTTGCCTCTGCAGTGCTGAGTGCAACAGATGTCTTCTTTTTGCTCGTCCAAGATATCATAACAGATCCCAAGCTGAAACAACATCCTGATGTGCTCTTCTTGTCTTTTTCACTCCCTGCCCAATCAGAATATGAAAATCCCGACAACTATATGTTGATTTTTGTAGCATCATAAAGTGTTCCAAGTCTCAAAATTTGTAAAGAGGCATGGACATTAGTATTCCAAATAACCCAAAAACCGTTTGTGGAAATTCCACTCGGTTTGTGTTTTATTAAAATAATTAATTATTTTAATGTAGACCCTAAGTCTAAACTTGGAAATTAAATAATTAATGGGTAATAATAAAACATAGTGTGAATCTTCTAGAGAACGAAGATTAAATCAAGTTTTAATCTTAGCCATTGATTAGACTTCTAATCTGGGCCGTTGATTCGTCAATAAGAAGATTATAAAAGAAAGCTTGAGGGTCATTTGGAAAGTAAGCCGCGCATATGCTCAGTAACTCGAAGGAATTCGATTCCGAAGGAATAGAATTCGATTTCAGAGAGAGAGTTGCAGAGGCAGAAGAAAGAGAGGGAGTCAACAATGACAAAGAAGGAAGAGAGAGGGACACAGAGGGCCACAAAAGGAAACACAGAGCAGCAACAAAGTGTGCCCATGTAGAGTGACGCAGTCCAGCGCAGAGAAGCACGCAAAGTGATGAAGAGGAAGATAGTGGGTCTTCTGGGTGTCAGGAATTCTCCAGAAGGAAATAGAGAATCTATCTCAGGTGTTTTCTAAAGAAATCTGCCAGTGTATTCCTTGTAAGGAATTCATTGTTGAAGAATAATATATAAACCCTCATTTGCTGCACCGGTTTTCTCGCATTAGGTTTTTCCCGGGACAATTGTCCAAAAATAAGTGTGTACATGTGATTGTTTCTTATGGTTATATTTCTTATTGTTCCTTTCTTTGCATATACATAAGTGAATGCTGCAGTTTTATTTATTTCGAAATTTACTGGAAGAATTCTATAAATAACTTATTGAAATAATAAGTAGGAGAAATAAATCTATCACTGCAGAAAGATTTTTCTGGATTGAAATTTTCACATGGTATCAGAGCCAAAGATGAGTAACAGGAGCAGAGAACCAATGATTGAACGTAATCAGACGTTGCTGCACCAGCTAGGAAGGGTTCATGCAATTCTCTAGAGAGGGGAAGCATGGAAGAACAGATGGATCACGATGTTTCTGTTCTGGCATCCAGATTGGAAGAAGAATTTGCTTGTGTGTCAAGCTCTGCTTCCCTTGAGATCTAATACATTGACAGTGGGGCTTTTGCTCATATGACGGGAATGCGAGAATGTTTCTCAAACTACCAAGAAGAGCAGATGAGCTTTAAAATCACCATGGGCAATAGGGCAAAATGTACCCTTATTGGAAGAGGTACCATAGTATTTCAAACGAAAGTTGGTAATAAGCTTCGGGCCACTAATGTACTGGAGTATACGTCAAACACCCAAGTTGGAAGACGAAAGCACAAATCAGAGTCAGGAGCAATAAACTCTACAAGTTATAGCTTGAATCCCCAATGGCACTAATAAGAAACATTGATAAGAAGGACTTGAATGAGCTATGACACAGGAGAATGGGGCACTTGCATCATGGGGCGTTAAGGATTCTCAAGATGACTGTCACAGAAGTTCCAAAAGTGAGCACCAAGCGAGACGATGTCTGCAGAGGATGCGTATTAGGAAAGTATGCCAAGGCAGCATACCATAGAAGCAACAATAGGGCTAAGAGCGTGTTGAGCTTAATATACTCAGACATCTGCGGGCCAATGTCCACTAGAGCTCTTAGTGGTGCCGAATATTTCGTCACCTTCATTGATGACCATTCCAGGATGACCTTGATCTACTTTATGAAGACCAAGGACGAAGTCTTTGGTGGATTCAAGGAGTTTATAGATCTGGTAGAGAATCTGACGGGAAAGCGGATCAAGACATTGCGTTCAAACAATGGTGGAGAATACACGGATAAAAACTTCACAGAGTTCTACGCAAGGGAAGGCATCAGAAGAGAGTGGTTTGCTTCATATAATCTGGAGCAAAATGGTATTGTAGAGCGGAAGAACAGAACTATTGTCGAAGCTGCAAGGGCAATGCTGTACGATCAAGACACGCCCAAATCTCCGTGGGCTGAAGCTTGTAATACAACTGTTTACGTACATAACAGGATTCCTCATAATGCATTGGGTAAGATCACTCCAGAAGGTGTCTTCACTGGAAGCAAGCCTGAAGTGAGCCACTTTAGGTTTTTTGGCAGTGCGACATATTTTCATGTGCTTGAAGAGAAGAGGAAGAAGCTGGATAAGACTGCGGAAAAGGGATATTTGGTGGGATATATCGAGAACGCAAAGGCTTACCGTATATACATTCCCGAGAGCAGGAATATTGTGGTACAGCGGGATGTGAAATTCATGGAGGAGAGGGCCTTCAGAAAATCCCGGGAGATGCCTTCTGCTACGCAGTCCGAGGAGGATCTGCTGGTCCAGCCACAACGATTGGCAAAGGGTAATACAAGTGCCTCTCCAAGGCATGTGGATCCAAGGTATACATCTCTCGAGGACTTGCAGGAAGGAGAGCAGGTGGATCCACCCACTACCAGTGGTAAGACGAGCAGGGAATTGCGACAGATTTTGAGGGATGCAAAAGAGTTTGTCGGAGCTCCCTGAAATTAGAAGAGGCAGCACAGAAAACCTGAAAGGTACCAAGCTTTGGTAACGCAGGTTGGAGAGCCATCTAGTTTTCGGGAGGCAGCTCAGCACCAGGTTTGGGTCGATGCAATGGTGGAGGAGTATAGCTCCATCATGATGAATGATGTCTGGAAGGTGGTTCCCATGCCTCAGGATAGATCAATTGTAGGTTCGAGATGGATCTACAAGATCAAATATGCTGCAGATGGCAGCGTCAAGAAATTTAAGGCCAAGTTTGTGGCTAAGGGGCACGCTCAGAAGGAAGGGATAGATTATGAAGAGACCTTTGCCGTAGTAGCCCGATACACTTCTATTAGATCCGTGATATCCCTTGCTGCACAAATGGGATGGGAGATTCACTAGATGGACTTCAAGACTGTGTTCCTGAATGGGGTGATAGAGGAAGAAGTATATATTGAACAACCAGAGGGATTTGAGATGCATGAACAAAAAAATCATGTGTGCAGGCTCAATTTTGAGATTTTATGTATTTGGGGCAGCATTAGTTGTGCTCTAGCTCCCAAATTTTAAGGAAGGACTAGAGTACACTTGATCTACAGGACCCAGAAATTGATTTGGGAAATTTCATCTGGTTTAGGAGATATTAAAATAATTTAATAATTAATTATTTTAATGTATTTCCTAAGTTAAAACTTAGGGAACTTAAATAATTAAAGTGAATTTAATTAAACATGTGATGAAATTGTCTTAACTCACACTGATCAAGCTTTCTTTTAATCTTAGCCATTGATTCAAGATCTGATCATGGCTGTTGGTTTCCCAACAAGAAAAGTATAAAGGAAAGGCTTGGGGTCATTTGTAAACGCACACAAAGGCAGAGCACTGAAGCTAAGCTGAGATTCTAGGGCGGGTTTGCTAAGAATTCTCAGAAGTGTTTCAGTTGCAAAGAGGGGAATTTAGGCCAAGGGAATTATCTAATCCCGAGGCCTAGAATACACAAGAGGCAGAGATCAACTCAGAGGAGAACGCAGAGAAGAAGGGAAGCTGCAGCAGGAAGGACAACGCAATCCCTCCAAGGATAGCGTGATTTTTCAGCAAGAAACCCTCAAGGGTTACACAGAGACCCTAAGGGGCAGCGTAGGGCCTGCGTCACCAAGTCTGGGGTAACGCAGACCTTTCCGGAGCAATGCTGAGGGTCAGAGGGGCTTTAGAGGCTGACGTAGAGGCTTTCAGGGGCAGCGCTGGGGTTTCTAGGCCCTAATTTTGGCTGAGTTCTGTAAATCTCGTTTGAGGGTGTGGATCAGTGATTATTTTGGCCCTAGATTAGTCAATGAGCTGTAGATCTAATATTTATCTGTCAGGTATTCCAGATCTGGAACCCAGGCTTGTTGTATTCAGAAAAATTCTTAATAATAAAACCCTTCAGTAGCTAGAGACCGGTTTTCCTGCATTGGGGTTTTCTGGGGACTACTTGTCTAGAAATAACTGTGTCACTTTGTCTATGTGTGCATGAACTTGTTCTAAATCTGGATTGGTGGAGATCCGTTATGTGTTTTGCTTCGATTTTAACTCGAATTTATTCAGTTAATAACTTGTCTAAGTAGGAGGAGCATAACCAGATTAACAGTAAATAATTTCTGCATAAATTGTAAAGATTCAGAAATTTCCACACTCAAGAGGGCCTTGTATGGACTGAAGCAAGCCCCTAGAGCTTGGTATGTTCGAATTAACAACTACTTGCAGAAAATGGGATTTGTCAAGAGTGACACAGATCCTAATCTCCACTATCTAAGAGTAGGGGATGAATCTCTTATACTGGTGCTATATGTAGATGATCTATTTCTAACAGGATTATCTAGGCTCATCAAGCACTGCAAGGAGAATTTAGTTGCGGAATGTGACATGAAGGATCTAGGGCTGATGCATTATTTTCCGGGGTTGGAAGTTTGGCAGCAGAAGGGTGAGATCTTCCTTGGACAAGGAAGATATACTATAAAAGTTCTGAAAAGGTTTCAGATGGAGGACTGTAGACCCATGGCTACTCCAATGATTACCAACTGGAAGAAAATTGACACGTCTGAAGGTGATGAGGCTGATCCTATTTTTTATAGGTAGCTCATAGGTTCTCTGATGTATTTGGTAAACACTAGACCAAACATTTGTTATGCTGTCAATAGTAATACCCTCAGTCAGTTCATGGTGGAACCTAGGAGTGATCATTGGGCAGCAACCAAACATGTTCTTAGATATTTACAGGGAACAATCAACCTTGGACTGAAATACACCAAAGGCAATGACATCAAGTTGAGTGGGTTCATTGACGCAGATTGGGCTGGGAGCCCAGTAGATCGGAAAAGTACCAGTGGGTACTGTTAAAGTGTTGGATCTGGGATGAACTCCTGGTGCAGCAGGAAACAAAAATCCACGGCCTTGAGCTTCGTAGAAGCTGAATATATGGCAGCTAGCACGACTTTGTGTGAGGCAATATGGCTTTGGAAATTGCTTGTGAACTTACTCAAGGAAAAGATGGAGGCGACCAACATTCTTTGTGATAATCAGAGTTGCATCAAGCTCTCTGAGAATCCTGTGTTTCATGATCGGTCGAAGCACATTGACATCAGGTGTCATTTCATCAGAGATTGTGTCCAAAGGGGAACTGTACAATTGGAGTACACTCCTACAGGAGAACAAGTGGCAGATATCATAATGAAAGCTTTGGGAAAGAACAAGTTTGTCTATTTCAGAGAAAAGTTGGGGATGATGAAGAATCCATTTCAGTAGCAGGAATGGATAGGTTCAGGATTCAGAGGGAGCTGCAGTACAAATGAGGCAATGACAGTGATAGGGTCATGGACAACAACACAACAGTTGAGGGACAACAACTAGGCATCAGCAACGCAGAGGATGCTTCAAGACAAAGCAGCATGCAACAGGCATTTTTGCTAGAATACTTTCCTCGCTAAGGGGGAGTGTTGATTTTTGTAGCATCAGAAAGTGTTTCAAGTCTCAAAATTTGTAAGGAGGTTTGGACATCTATATTCCAAAGAACCCAGAAACTGTTTGTGGAAATTCCACTTGGTTTGTGTTTTATTAAAATAAAGAATATTTTTGATGTAGGCCCTAAGTCTAAACTTAGGGAAATTAAATAATTAATGGGTAATAATAAAACAATGTGTGAATCTTCTAGAGAATGAATATCAAGTCAAGTTTTAATCTTAGCCATTGATTAGACTTCTAATCTGGGCCGTTGATTCGTCAATAAGAAGATTATAAAAGAAGGCTTGAGGGTCATTTGGAAAGTAAGCCGGGCATACACTCAGTAACCTGAAGGAAGTTGATTCTGAAGGAATAGAATTCGATTTCAGAGGGAGAGTTGTAGGGCAGAGTTGTAGAGGCAGAAGAAGGAGAGGTAGTCAGCAGTGACAAAGAAGTAAAAGAGAGGGACGCAGAGGGCCACAAAAGGCAGCGCAAAGTAGCAGCACAGTGTGCCCACGAAGAGTGACACAGTCCAGCGCAGAGAAGCACGCAGAGTGATGCAGAGGAAGATAGTCGGTCTTTCGGGTATCAGGAATTCTCTAGAAGGAATCAGAGAATCTATCTCAGGTGTTTTCTAAAGAAATCTGCCACTCTATTCCTTGTAAAGAATTCATTGCTGAAGAATAATATATAAACCCTCATCTGGTGCACCGGTTTACCCGCATTGGGTTTTTCCGGGGACAATTGTCCAAAAATAAGTGTGTACATGTGATTGTTTCTTATGCTTATATTTTTTACTGTTCTTTTCTTTGCATATACATAAGCTGTTGCAGTAGTATTTATTTCAAAATTTATCGGAAGAATTTTGTAAATAATTTATTGAAATAATAATTAGGAGAAATAAATCTATCATTGCAGAAAGATTTTTCTGGATTGAAATTTTCACATGGTATCAGAGCCAGAGATGAGTAACAGGAGCAGAGAACCAACGATTGAACGTAAATCAGACGTTGCTACAACAACTAGGAAGGGTTCACGCAGTTCTCTAGAGAAGAAGGGAAGCATGGAAGAACAGATGGATCACGATGTTTCTGTTCTGGCATCCAGTTTGGAAGACGAATTTACTTGTGTGTCAAGCTCTGCTTCTCCTAAGATCTGGTACATTGACAGTGGGGCTTCTGCTCATATGACGAGAGTGCGAGAATGTTTCTCAAACTACCAAGAAGAGTAGATGAACTTTAAAATCATCATGGGCAATTAGGCAAAATGTACCCCTATTGGAAGAGGTACTATAGTATTTCAAATGGAAGTTGGTAATAAGCTTCGGGCCACTAATGTATTGCATGTGCCTGGTTTGGGGATGAACTTACTCTCGGTGTCGCAACTTCAAAACAAAGGTTATGACGTTTACTTCATTGGCAATAGAGTATACGTCAAACACCCAAGTTGGAAGAAGAAAGCACAAATCGAAGTCAGGAGTAATAAACTCTGCAAGTTACAGCTCGAATCCCCAATGGCACTAATGGGCAACACTAATGAGAAGGACTTGAATGAGCTATGGCACAGGAGAATGGGGCACTTGCATCATGAGGCGTTAAGGATTCTTAAGAACACTGTCACAGGAGTTCCAGAAGTGAGCACCAAGCGAGATGATGTCTGCAGAGGGTGCGTATTAGGAAAGTATGCCAAGGCAACATACCATAAAAGCAACAATAGGGCTAAGAGTGTGTTGAGCTTAATACACTTAGACATCTGCGGGCCAATGTCAGCTAGAGCTCTCAGTGGTGCCAAATATTTCGTCACCTTCATTGATGACCATTCTAGGAAGACCTGGATCTACTTTTTGAAGACCAAGGACAAAGTTTTGGCTGATTCAAGGATTTTAAAGCTCTGGTAGAGAATCTGACGGGAAAGCGGATCAAGACATTGCGTTCAAACAATGGTGGAGAATATACAGATAAAAACTTCACAGAATTCTGCGCAAGGGAAGGCATTAGAAGAGAGTGGACTGCTCCATATAATTCAGAGCAGAATGGTATTGCAGAGCAAAAGAACATAACTATTGTTGAAGCTGCAAGGGCAATGTTGTAGGATCAAGACATGCCCAAATTTTTGCGGGCTGAAGCTTGTAATACAACTGTTTACGTACAGAACAAGATTCCTCATAATGCATTGGGTAAGATCACTCCAGAAAGTGTCTTCACTGGCAGCAAGCCTGAAGTGAGCCACTTTAGGATCTTTGGTAGTGCGCCATATTGTCATGTGCTTGAAGAGAAGAGGAAGAAGCTGGATAAGACTGCGGAAAAGGCATATCTGGTGGGATATAGCGAGAACGCAAAGGCTTAACATATATACATTCCTGAGAGCAGGAAGATTGTGGTACGACGAGATGTGAAATTCATGGATGAGAGGGTCTTCAGAAAATCTCGGGAGATGCCTTTTGCTACGTAGTCTGAGGAGGATCTGCTGGTCCAGCCACAATGACCGGCGGAGGGTAATATAATTGCCTCTCCAAGGCATGGGGATCCAAGGGATACATCTCTCGAGGACTTGCAGGAAGGAGAGTAGGTGGATCCACCCACTACGAGTCGTAAGACGAGCAGGGAATTGCGACAGATTCTGAGGGATGCAGAAGAGTTTTTCGGAGCCCCCCGAAATGAGAAGAGGCAACACAGATAACCTGAAAGGTACCGAGCTTTGGTAGCTCAGGTTGGAGAGCTATCTGGTTTTCGGGAGGCAGCTCAGCACCAGGTTTGGGTCGATGCGATGGTGTAGGAGTACAACTCCATCATGACGAATGATGTCTGGGAAGTGGTTCCCAGGGCTCAGGACAGATCAATTGTAGGTTCGAGATGGATCTATAAGATCAAATATGCTCCAGATGGCAGCATCGAGAAATTTAAGGCCAGGTTTGTGGCAAAGGGGTACGCTCAGAAGGAAGGGATAGATTATGAAGAGACCTTCACCCTAGTAGCCCAATATACTTCTATTAGATTCGTGATATCCCTTGCTGCGCAGATGGGATGGGAGATTCACCAGATGGACGTCAAGACTGCGTTCCTGAATGGCGTGATTGAGGAAGAAGTATATGTTGAACAACTAAAGGGATTTGAGATGCATGAACTAAAAACTCATGTGTGCAGGCTCAAGAGGGCCTGGTATGGACTGAAGCAAGCCCCTAGAGTTTGGCATGGTCGAATTGACAACTACTTGTAGAAAATGGGATTTTTCAGGAGTGACGCAGATCCCAATCTCTACTATCTGAGGGTAAGGGATGAGCCTCTTATACTGGTGCTATATGTAGATGATCTATTCCTAATAGGATCATCTTGTCTCATCAAGGACTACAATGAGAATTTAGTTGCAGAATTTGACATGAAGGATCTAGGGCTGATGTATTATTTTCTGGGGTTGGAAGTTTGGCAGCAAAAGGGTGAGATCTTCCTTGGATAAGGAAGATATACTACAAAAGTTCTGAAAAGGTTTCAGATGGAGGATTGTAGACCCATGGGTAGTCCAGTGATTACCAACTGGAAGAAAATTGACACGTCCGAAAATGATGAGGCTGATCCTACTTTGTATAGGAAACTCATAGGTTCTTTGATGTATCTAGTAAATGCTAGACCAGACATCTGCTATGCTGTCAATACCCTCAGTTAGTTCACGGTGGAACCTAGGAGGGCTTATTGGTCAACAAGCAAACATGTTCTCAGATATTTACAAGGAACAGTCAACCTTGGACTGAAATACACTAGAGGCAATGACATCAAGTTGAGTGGGTTCACTAACGCAGATTGGGCTGGGAGCTTAGTAGATTGGAAAAGTACCAGTGGGTACTGTTTCAGTGTTGGATCGGGGATGACCCCCTGGTGCAGCAAGAAACAAAAATCTGTGGCCTTGAGCTTCGTAGAAGTTGAATTATGGCAACTAGCACGACTTCGTGTGAGGCCATATGGCATCGAAAATTACTTGTGAACTTACTCAAGGAGAAGATGGAGGCGACCAACATTCTTTGTGATAATTAGAGTTGCATCAAGCTCTTTCCGAATCCCGTGTTTCTTGATCGATCGAAGCACATTGACATCATGTGTCATTTCATCAGAGACTGTGTCCAAGGGGACCTGTACAATTGGAGTACATTCCTACAGGAGAGCAAGTTGCAGATATCCTCACGAAAGCTCTGGGAAAGAACATGTTTGTCTGTTTCAGAGAAAAGATGGGGATGATCAAGAATCCATTTCAGTAGCAGGGATGGATAGGTTCAGGATTTAGAGGGAGCTGCAGTACAGATGAGGCAATGACAGTGATAGGGTCATGGGCAGCAGTACAAAAGGCAGCAACGCAGCAGGTGAGGGGCAGCAGCCAGGCATCAACAGCACAGAGGATGCTTCAAGACAAAGCAGCATGCGACATGCATTTTTGCTAGAATACTTTCCTCACTAAGAGGGAGTGTTGATTTTTGTAGCATCAGAAAGTGTTCCAAGTCTCAAAATTTGTAAGGAGGCTTGGACATCAATATTCCAGAATCCAAAGAACCCATAAATCGTTTGTGGAAATTCCACTCGTTTGTGTTTTATTAAAATAATTAATTATTTTAATGTAGACCCTAAGTCTAAACTTAGGGAAATTAAATAATTAATGGGTATTAATAAAACAGAGTGTGAATCTTCTATAGAATAAAGATCAAGTCAAGTTTTATTCTTAGCCATTCATTAGACTTCTAATCTAGGCCGTTGATTCGTAAATAAGAAGATTATAAAAGAAGGCTCGAGGGTCATTTGGAAAGCAAGCCGGGGCATACATTCAATAACCTAAATGAAGTCGATTTTGTAGGAATAGAATTCAATTTCAGAGGGAGAGTTGCAGAGGTAGAAGGAGAGGGAGTCAACAGTGACAGAGAAGGAAGAGAGAGGGACGCAGAGGGCCATAGAAGGTAGCGCAAAGAAGCAACGCAGTGTGCCCTTGCAGAGCCCACGTAAAGTGACGCAGTCCAACGCAAGGACTGCGCAGAGAAGCACGCAAAGTGACGCAGAGGAAGATAATGGGTCTTCCGGGTGTCAGGAATCCTTCAGAAGGAACCAGAGAATCTATCTCAAGTGTTTTATAAAGAAATCTGCCAATTTATTCCTTGTAAAGAATTCATTGCTGAAGAATAATATATAAACCCTCATCCGCTGCACTGGTTTTGCTGCATTGGGTTTTTCCGGGGACAATTGTCCAAAAATAAGTGTGTACATGTGATTGTTTCTTATGCTTATATTTCTTACTGTTCCTTTCTCCACATATACATAAGTGAATGCTGCAGTAGTATTTATTTTGAAATTTATTGGAAGAATTCTGTAAATAACTTATTGAAATAATAAGTAGGAGAAATAAATCTATCATTGCAGAAAGATTTTTCTTGATTGAAATTTTCACATTATACTCCACCATTTGAGACATATCTGAAACTTTAATTGGTTGTGCTGCGTAGATATCTCAATACATGCTTTGCTGTAATCCAATGTAAATGCCTTGGTTCCACTTGGAACTGACTCAAAATGTTCATTGCAAAGCAAATGTTTGGTCTGGTATTAGCTAGATACATCAATGAACCAATCAATCGTCGATACATAGAGGGATCCACCAAATTTGACTCAGAGTCTCTTAGCGTTTTTAGGTTACCCACCTTGGGAGTAGACATGGATTTGCATTCCATCATTCCAAATCTTTGAAGGATCGTAATAATATCTTTCCCTTGACCAAGAAAGATTTCTCCTGGCTTCTGCCATATTTTTAATCCCAATTAGTAATGCATCAAGCCTAGATCCTTCATATCTAACTCAACAATCATCTCCCTCTTACATTGATCAATGAGATTCTTTGCTCCTGTCAGAAATAAGTCATCAACATATAATAATCTAAGTCACCAGGTTCGTGTTCGTGTTCGAGTTCGACGACGTTGAAATTCGAATAAAGTTCGGCATCTAAAATTTTGCCAATAAAGTTCGGCATAAAATTCGACATATAGAAATTTGAAAATATAAATATATATAACAATTTTAAGCATGTTGAAACATAAATATTATGCACATAAATAAATAAGCATGTCAATTTGCTCAAATAAATAAATATAATGCACATTGCAAACACATAGGATTATTGCTCAAACATTTACATCATTTCCACATATAAACCATGAAAGCGAGTGCCAAATTTCCAATAAAGAACCAACTTCAGTCTTCCATTCATAGTAAACAAGCTGAGAAATTCATCATAGACATTAGCAATAGCTACTAGAGTCTAGCACCCATAAGAATATCAAATTCAGCTAAACGAACAAAATATATAAACTTCAAGATGCTAGAGAAGAATGAAGATCTCTGAATGGCACTGATCATTTATTCCCCCTGCTGCTAGATTTATGCTTGCAACTCAAATCCAAATTTGAAATCTGAAGCAAAGTTGAGAATGAATTTTCTTCATCTGATTATACATGTGATCTCACCCATTTGGAATGCCTTCATTAAATGAAGTTAATCAAAAAACGTGCATGAAAAAGGTCATAAATTTAGCATCCCTTTCTGCAGAAAATAAACCACCATAACAGTAAGAAAAGCATAATAAATCAAACAAAAAGGAAAATCCCTTCTCTCTTTGTCTGCTTGCTAAAACAAGCCTAACAACTAAAATTAACAAAATCTAAAATAGCAAACCTAACAGCTAAACGAACAAAATCAAATTTTTCCCTGAATTTCAAAAAAAATTCTTTGAAGTTCGGCTTGAAATTCGTGTTCGCCTTCATGTTCGTGTTCGCCTTCATGTTCGGCGAACAAATTCGAATTTGTTTGAATTCGGTTCAAATTCGGCGAATTTCGAACTTCAAGCATTAAGTTCGCCGAACCCGGTGACTAAGATAATAATAAAATCATAGGATCACCTTTAGAAACTTTGTAGTAAGGTTTTGGATCAACATCACTCTTGGTAAAATCAAGACTCAACATATATCCATCAATCCGAGAATACCAAGCTCAAGGTGCGCCTACTTGAGTCCATACAAGGCTTTCTTTAGTCTGCAAACATGAGTCCCCCTCTCATGTACCTCGAAACCTTGAGGTTGTTCTATGCACACTTCTTCTTCAATCAACCCATTGAGGAAAGCTGTCTTCACGTCCATTTGATGCAATTTCCAACCCATAACAAAAGTAATAGAAATGATAGTTCTAATAGAAGTGTACCTGGCAATTGGAGCAAATGTTTCCTCATAATCCTCTCCCCCTTTCTGGGAGAACCCTCTTGCCACGAATCTTGCCTTGTACTTCTCTATGCTGCCATCCACTACATGCTTGATCTTGTATATCCACTTGGAAGTCACCACTGACTTCCCTTCAGGTCTTGGCACAATATCCGACACTTCATACTTCACGATGGATTGGTATTCCTCTAATATGACATCTTTCCAAACTTGTTGATTTGCTGCCTCCTCATAGTTGGATGGCTCAGAATCAATGATACGACTCATCATTGCAACATAACCTGAGTAGTTCTTAGGTGCTTGCTTTCTCTGAATGTGCCACGAGGAGTTGTATGTCCTTCTACTTCCTGCAAAGTACTTTGAATCCATGCAGGTCTCTTTTTGAGTTCTGGAACAACAATCCTAGGAGGGTCCATTGGATCATTTGACCCTTCTGGCTATTCCTGAGGTTCTACAGAAGGATTCACTGGTTTAGAAGGCCTTGTACCAACATTGTAAGGAGCTTCATGTCCTTCATCATCATCAACATTTTGGATTTCCTGAAGGCTGCATCCTCATCAAAAATAACGTCTCTGCTAATTTCAATCTTCCATTGACTTAGAATATAAATTTTGTAGGCCTTTGATGTCTCACTATATCCAAAAAATGTTCCCTTCTTTCCACAAGGTTTGATCTTCGACCTCTTCTCCTTGGGTACATGAATGTAAACAAGACAAGCAAATATTCTCAAATGTCTAACCTATGGTTTCTTGCTTGTGAAAACTTCTTTAGGAGTCTTGAATTCCAATATCCGGTGAAGACTTTTACTTTGCACATAAATTGCTGTCTTGGATGCTTTTCCCCATAAGAACATGGGCAAATCTTGATCATGGATCATTGCCTTAGAAGCTTCTACAATGGTTCTATTCTTCCTTTTGGCAACTCCATTCTGTTGAGGGTTGTAAGGAACTATTAACTCCCTTTTAATGCCAACTTCTTTGCAAAAATCAATGAGTTCATTGGAAGTGTATTCTCCTCCATTATCTGATCTTAAGAGTCTTGATCTTCTTTCCTGTCAAATTTTCTACCTCAGCCTTGAATTCTTGAAGCCTGCTAAAGACTTCATCTTTTGCCCTCATGAAATAGAGCCAATTTTTTTGGAGAAATCATCAATTAATGTCACATAATACAAGAAACCACTCAAGGAAGCTGTTGTCATTGGTCCACATACATATAAATGAATTAGTTCCAAGATTTCCTTGGTTCTGGTGCCACTTCTTGGAAGGAATCCTTTCGCATCCTTGCCAAGTGTAGAACCTTTGCAAACTCCTTCATGTTGCACTTGGAGTTCTGAAAGACCTGTAACAACATTCCTTAATACTGACAAAGCCTTGTAATGAATGTGAGCAAATCTACATTGCCATAGTTCACATAGATTGGTGTCATTGTGTACTAATGCTTGAGCTGATTGGCGAAGGAGTCTGTACAAGCCTACTTCTTGAACACCAAATACTTTGGCAGAATCTATGCTAGAACCCTTCTTCCAAACAAGAACCTGTCCATCTACAAATGTAACTCTATATCCTTTGTCTTCCAAAGATGAAGTCGAGACTAAGTTCTTTTTCAAACCTAGAACATACAATACATCATTCAAATAAATATTCCTCCTGTCTCTAGCTAGAAGGATGTTGACCCAACACCTTTGACTTCATATTTGCCATCATCATCAAGCTCCACTTTTATTGTTGACTTCTCTTTCAATTTTGTGAGACTATCATGGTTACCTGTCATATGTCTGGAGGCTCCACTGTGTACCAACCAGATATCACTGTTACTTGTAATAGTACCTGAAAGAGCATAAATGAAATCAAAATCCTCTTCATTTTCATTCTTGAACTTCTTCTGATTAGGACACTCATCCTCAATGGCTGTTGTAGAAGCATGTTGTTTTCCTTTTCTTTTCTTATTATCCTTCCTTTTAGCACATTGATTTTTATTATGACCAAACTTGTGGCAACGAAAGCATTGAATATTTGACAAATCTTTCTTTGATTGATCATGGTTGGGAGCAGGTCTCCTTCTGGAATTTCTTTTATGAAATCTTCCAATATTCCTTCTTCCTTAACCATTATTTGCATGGGCTGCAAAAGCTTGAGACTCACCATCTAGAGGTCTTTGAATCTTTCCTTTTGATATTAGCCTAGATTCTTCTTGAGTACATGAGGTACATAATTCTTCAAAACTTGGAGTTTCCTTCCTGCCACAAATACTAGATGCAAATGAATCCCACAAGTCAGGTAAATCATTAATTGTTGTATTCACAAGTTCTTTATCAAAAATAATTTCATCAATTTCTTGAAGTTGATCTCTTAGTTATGAGATCCTCTTTAAATATGAGGCCACAATATCATTTCTTGACATTTTAACATCACAAAGCTCATTCTCTAAACTCATTGCTTGACCAGTGTTGTTGATGGTATGTAATCCAACCAGTGAATCATACATCTTTGAAGTGTCAAGATTTGAGACATATGGAATCAAATGATCTCTGATAGACTCCACAATAATACTCAAGGCAGTGATGTCATCCTTCTTGTATTTTTCTTTCCCGTCATTATCTATAGGTCCGGTAACCTTCCCCTTCACAAGATCCAAAACATCATTCTTTGCAAGAATAAAAACAATCCTTGTTTTCCATGCCCTGAAATTTGTAGCACCCTCCAACTTGTTTTCTGTATTAGTGTAGGAACCCAAGGTCATAGATCTGATAACAAATTAACTTTGCAGAAGTAGATGATTTTCAAAAGTGATCTCAATGTCCTCTTCCCTTCACCAAAGCTCTAAAACCATGTTGATTTTACAAGTACAATAGATGCTAGCACTTATTTATGAAACTGAGAATTACTTCCAATAATATGATGATTATCTTTAGCACTTCTAGTTAACCATTAAGCAATTATACTTCAAAAATTCAACAAAATTGCAGTAGGATAGTAGAGATCACAATGAACAATGATACACAAAGACAACACAAGATTTACGTTGGAAAAATCCACATGGGGGAAAAACCCAACAACCTTAGAGAAATTCTTCAATTCAACAAGAGATACAATTGATCTTTTCTAGTCAAAATATAGTCAAATAGACCAACAAGAGAACCCTAGTCAAACCTGGTCAAACATCAAGTCAAATTGCTGCCTAAGAGACTTGGCCTAGTCTACGCTGCTAGGGTCGAATTTCGTCCTCCTCTTGTAGCCAAAAAAACTCGGACCTGCTGGCTGATATGCCAAGAAACTTGTCACACGTGCAAAGTCAATAGGGAGAGAAAGACACACGTGCGAGGTCAAACTAGAGAGAGAAGATGCTGAATTAGTCTTCATCCTTCTTGTCCTTTTTCTCCTTCGCTTGGATCAGAAGATGTTATGTCTTGTGAGGTTGAATGGTGCCAAGAAGAGGAGGTCGAATGACATATATACAAACTTCTTGGCAGGTCGAATGGGTGTCACAACAAGCTAGGCCGACTTGATCATGTGGAGGGCTGAATTGACTTTCTTGATGTCAAAATATTTAAATTTAAGAATTCAAATTCTTTCTTTTGAAAAAGATATGAAGAACACGTCTTGAATTTTTCATTACATATATATTTGAAGGGCTAAATTATTAAATGTGAAGACCGACCATAACTACAAAAATGCAACAACTGTAGTCAATTAGTAACCAGAACAATTGCTTCAGAATAGGGCCAAACTGCTTCAAGATTATTTGCTATGCCAAAACAAGAAAATTGAGTGTCTAGGTAGGGTGGGATCAACTCCACCAAATCTAGATGAAAGGATTAGATAGGGTGGGATCACCTCCATCGAAGCTAATTAAAAGAAGGGGTCTTAAAACCCTCCAATCCAAATTGATGATCAAAATGATTCTAACTCTCTTGTATTTATAGATTTCCTTGTGGGAGTTTCTCTTCAATTAATTGAGAGGGGTTCATGGCAACCCCTAATTTTTGGCTTTTGGCTCCAGCTATCCTAAAACTTACCCCATGTTGCCCAAACATTGGGTAATTTAGGGTTTTCCCCTTAATCAGAGACTATAGCCAATGGGGATTGATAGGCCACTTCGTCCCTTGGGAAATTAATCCATTGGGGAAATTACAGTGTTCCCCCAAAACCCATGCTCGCCATGCTCTAATTTTGATAAGTTACCCTTTTACCAAGAGACACAACTTATCACATTTTGTGTTTGTATTTATACACACTTCATTGTGATTGTATCAATAATTGGTTAATTGGTTGTAGCTTGAGTCGTTGAGAGTAAATTTGTTAGCTTCCCCTGTTTGGGTTCAAATCCCACTTTCTGAGCTGGTTGCTCTTTTTGTGAGCCAATTGTTGAATGTTGACCTGGCCTTGAGCCCTAAAGAATCTGTTTTACCTTTTATATTGTTATCCACCCCTGTGGATAACCCTTATGAGAAATTTTTTCTCCTACTGTTTCAACTTGCCAGCAGACAACCCTATGATGATCCACAAATAGCTGGCCTTAAATGCCTCCCATCCATGCCTTGTTCAATGCTTTATTACATCTTCCCTACTCATCTGATGAAAGGTGGGTCATCAAATATGAGACACATTAACCATTTTTGTAATCAAGTGCTTTCATATAATCTTTGATGTAATTCTAGTATGAATCACAAGTTGAATTGGATGATTGATTTATTTTGGTTGTATTCTTGTTCCCATGCTTCACCTTGGTGGTTATCACTCGCTCCTAGTCTAGTGTGACCCTCCTTGAGGCCTTTCTTTCCACTGTCTAAGATAGGCAGAAATAGGAGACTTTGATTGATGTTGCATGTCAATGGTCACCCATACTTAACATTTTTCATCTCTCCTCAGTATCCACATCCCATCTTTGGGTTAACTACTATTTGTTATCAATATTGGTTCCCTTTTTGCTAATCCTTGTAGGGGCTCCATAAACTTTGCCTTAAGAGGTTGATGCAATAGAAAGAAAAGAAAAAGCATGTGCCATAAATGTTAAAATGCAAAAGATTGACATGAATGAATGAAAAGTGCGTGGACAAAAGCGTGGCTTGAGCTCTACCCCCCCATTAATGCTCACCCAGTTCATGGCTAATGCATGAGGCTATCTAAATGAAAGGAACTTTGATTATCCCAACCCTGATAAACAATGGAGTGCTTCATCTTTAAGGGGTCAATGATGCATCAAATAAATCGTGCAACTCAAGCTTGATATATAAAAGAAAAAGAAAATTAATAAAGAAAAAGCCATACAAGAGGGGTGATGCAAATAGGCTGAGGAAAGGAGTAACTCGGGTCCCACAATTGCTCCCTCTTCACATCATAACGCTCAAGGATTGTGGAATTTCATAATTGGTACAAAGATTGTGGCATCCTCCATGAAGTAAGCCCTTCCCATTTCATTAACCACTTGCATTTGTTGATTGATGGGCTGGCCTAGGAACTGTTCCTTCTTGTAAGTTTGGAAGCATGTAATAGGGCCTTGTGATAACCTTCCCATATCTATGTATGGTAATTTGTTTACAAATCATGAGTTAGAAAGACATTTGAAGATGATGCTTGTGTGAAGTGCTTTGATGCTTTTCACATTAAATATGTTCTCCTCTGATACTTTTATGGCTTTTGTACCTATGATGTTGATATCACTTGATTCCATGCATATGGTTTAGATGCTTGATTCCAGGGAAAACTGCCATATCTTGAGGGATTGCATGATGCATCTCCAACACTTCAAAGAGGATGTCCAGATCCATTTGATGACTACTCTATCCACCAAATCTAGGATGTTGACCACCTTTTGAGGAGTGTTGACCTTAGGATGTACACGACACAATTGATGACACTCTCCTTTCCCTTCAGGACTTGAAACGTTGTTCATTTGAGATAAGGCGTTATATAGAGAGTTGACGTAGCGACACCCCCAAGTTGGCATTGCAGCTTCTCGATTGATGTTGCTTTGTTGCTGGGATGTTTTGATGATGAATATGACTTGAGACCCCTTTGGAGGGAATGTTACACTTCTCTAAATGTTGATGTCATGCCATTGCTTCATAAGCTAGGATGTTGACCACCTTTTGAGGAGTGTTGACCTTAGGATGTATACAACACAATTGATGACACTCTCCTTTCCCTTCGAGACTTGAAACGTTGTTCATTTGAGATAAGGTGTTGTATAGAGAGTTGATGTTGCTTGGAGACAAGAAGACACCCCCAAGTTGGCATTGCAGCTTCTCGATTGATGTTGCTTTGTTCCTGGGATGTTTTGATGATGAATACGACTTGATACCCCTCTGGAGGGGATGCTACACTTCTCCCAATGATGATGTCATGCCATTGCTTCATGATATCCCCTTCATGTGGCTTGGACTGATGACATGGGCCTTATTTGATGATGTCTTGTTGAGGGGACCTTTGCTTGATGATGGGACAACTTTTCATGAGGAGATGTGACTTTTGAGTGAGGAGCACTTTATTGAGTCATCCATGGTATATATTGATGAGAGATGCACCTTTTGGAGGACGATGTCAACTTTAGAGGCCTTTTTTCTTACACATGTTGGTTAAAAGAGGCTTGTGTTTATGTTTTATGATTGAGATAACTGTCTTTAAGGACGAATTGTGACCTACCTAACTTGTAATCACAAGTATTATTTTTTTTATTACTTTTAGTCAATTTTTAGGCTAAATTGACTTGTCTGTCCTCATATAAGTAGAGGGAAGTTGATCTAGCCTTGGGTCTTTTTCACACACACTCATGCTCACACTTTGAGTGTGCACACTAGTTGTCTCTTTTCTCTAGGTTGCTATGGAGAATTAAATGAGCAAGTTGTCTTGGGGAGGATATTTTGATTGGACATATTTTCTCTTGGATAATAAATGGTGATTATATGGTGATTTTGTGAAAATTTATTGTAAGCATCTTCTTCCATCTTGTATTTGTTGTAGAATTAGGGTTTCATTGAAATTTTCACCAAACGTGTTAGATCTATTATAGCTCTAACATCTCCTTTGTAAGATTATCATCAAGTTTCCATTAAGGAACCTCAGTATAATTTCCTTACATTTTTTCTCTAATTTGATTGAAAATCACTAGGATTTGTTGAGTAGAGAAATCTCATTGTAGCCTTTTCTCTCTCATAAATTGCTTCGTTGGGCCTCTTCCACAGACTTGCCTTAGACTCCATTACTCTCTTGATTGAGAACGCTAGTCCACTATTGTGTCAATTCTCTTGAAATAACCTTAAATTTTGTTTGTTATGCTTTCTAGGGTAAATTGGGGTTAGGTTCTAGCGAAATGTGCATTTTATGGCATAAATTACCTTGCACCTCATATTCCTAGGGTTAGACTTTGCATGTATTAAATTGGATAAACATAAATTTCATTTTTCATGCAATTCTCAACCATTAATTGGGGTTTACATCTAAGGTTTTTATTGTTGCTATATGTGTTTTGAGCCATTGAAATTTGTTGTAATATATACTCTAGTTTATTCATTTAAAATCCTTTGTTTAAACTTGTCTATGCAATAGATCCTCCAGCCTTGACTTACTAAAGGAGATGGTTCCTTGGCCTTCATTGAGAGATAATGTTTCTAGAGTCTGTTTTAGGACCATCTTGTCCAAAGTTCACCTCATGTAGGCAATTCTTAGACCCACAATTCTTTATGGCTTCGAAGTTTGGGGATCGAGCTTGTTGCAAATAGATCGGGTTAGCTTGGAAAGAGTCAAGGCCTTGCTTCTCAGATGCACCATCTACTATAACCGAAAAGTTCCACAACCCATTGTTTAGGTAGAGTTTAGTGTCCACCCATTTCGCCTTGAGTTCATATTCCATTTGGTTTCTTTTCTTCATAGAGTCCTATCTTTCAGAGACTCTATCGTCTGGAGAAAGAGGTACCCCTATCTTGCTCTTTGCTCCTCAGAAGCTCTTGCCTTGAATCCCCACCCATTAGGAAGTGCTTGAGGTTGGTTCTCATAGGCATCTCGACTTCTCAATTGTTGACTATCTCTTGACTTGTGCAAATAATTTCTAATTGTGATCTTTTAAGTGAGAAATTTCTTTGTTTTTATCCGTGACAACATCCTCAAATTCTTTTTTCATCCTTGATATTCACTTTTGATTTTCCTGTAGGATTACTCTTGAGATGTCTTTAAGTTCTTTCGATAAAAGTGTTACCCACCAAATGTTGAGAAATCTAGGGCAGAAATATGAGGTGATTTCTCTTGCAACGATAACTGCTTGTGAATATGTTTTACTTCTCTTGATTTGGATCTTCTTTAGCTTGATTATTATTGTGTTCTTTTGATCAAACACCTATCAAAATATAAACAACAATGAGACAAGGGATACAAGATATAGGCAATCAGCCTGGGCCAAACCTCTCCAATCTTGAGAGGAAAACCCACCAAGTTCTTCTTATAGAACCTTCAATTGATGAATTCCAAGACCAAGACCCTTGACCTACTAACCTCTCCAAGACCAAGTCACAAATTTGAACAACTTCTTCTTCTCTTGCTTGACAAACTGGCTTCTTACACTTCTGATCTCGACTTCTCTGAAATTCGACCTCTTTACACGAACTTGCAATTTTCGTCTTGCCTAAAATCACTGCAATTTTGCACATGTGAAATGATTGGAGGAGTTTGGTGAGGTTCCTCCCCTTTGCTTGACTTGGACACTTCTCCTTGTGATCTCGGCTAGCAAGGATGCTTGTTTAGTGACCCCTTTTCTTGGCTTCTTCAAGGATTGATGTGACCTTACAACAGAAACCCTAACTGCAGTTACACGTGTGAGGAAGATGACCCAAAGACAATACCTAAAATACTTCTATCTTCTTCTCTTTACCTTCGTTGGATGAGAGGCTTCTTTCTACCCTTTACTCACACTTCTTCTTCTATTTCAGATGCTTAATGGATGCTCTACCAAGTGAGTCAGAGTCTTCCTTTATATAGTGATCTTCCCATGTAAATAACCCGACTTATCCTTATGTCTAGGCCAACATCTCCTTCTAGAACAATCTATAGCTTCTTTGGAAGGTCGACTTGATTGAGTGCTTGTGACGAGGTCTTGGAGGGTCTTTGACTCTTACAATGACTCAAGTAAATTTTTTCCTTTTACAATATGTAACATGACCAAATGTGTCTTCAATACATGACAATGACCCAGTTGACTTTATGACTCAATGACCAATCCTAAGAGCTCACAATGGGAGCTTGACCTAAAAGTAAATTTTCCTTGAGCATGAAACCCGTGTCTCAAGATCAATAATAATACATTTATTTTTCTCATTTCATTAAATACATAAAATCATGATTACACATGTCATTATGACGATCGAACCTAGTTACATATTTCAACACCAAGGTGGGTGACCCCATAGGAGAAATTTTCTCTTAGACATCTCTTTAGTTGGCATCCATCAACTCTTGATAGCCACTAGTGTGTTGAAGAATGCATTTGGGTTTGGTCTTCATATTTGTATTTGAGTCATTATGAAATGTATTTATCAAAAGAATGAAAAATAAAATTTTATTATTATTACAATGACTCATTAAAGCATGGTTTCATGCTTGGGTCATCATTATATAGGTCGAAGTCCCCATTGAGGACTTCTAGGTTTTATATTGAGTCATTAGAGCCATTGTACATTTTATGAGACCCTTCTTGGGCTTTTGAATCATGTAAAAATAATTATTTTTGAGTCAAATATGTAATTTGTCACTTCCACACCAATTCGACCCTTGCCTAATGAAGTCGGCCTACATGAGAGCAATTCGACCCACAAGAAGGCTATATATAGAAGTGCAGTTCGATCTATTTGCTCATCTACTCAAAAAGTTCAATATAGACAAGAAGCAGTGCAGGAAAAAGTGCGAAGTTCAAGGAGAAGAAGGAGAATTGCAGGATCGAAGTTTTGGGCTATCTATCTCTGTCTTTTCTGCGAAATTACTAGGCAATTGCAGGGATCGAAGTTCTGCAGTTGCAGGGTTGAAATTCTGTAGTTGCAGTGGTCGAAGTTGCAGGGGTCGAAGCTGTAGAAGTCGAGGTTGTTGGGGTCGAAGTTCTCCTACTACAGGGATTGAAGTTCTGCTGCTACAAGATCAAAGGTCTAGATCCAAGCTGCTGGAATGAAGGGATGGCTTGGTGATTGGAGGAAGTCTGTGTCTAGGTCAAAGAGTCTTGGATTATCTTGTGAAAACTATTGAAGGAAGAGGTTTGACTGGGTTTTCCCCTAGATAGGGGTTTTGCCCTGGTTGAGTGCCTATATCTTGTGTCTCTTGTTTTTGTTATCTTCATGCAGATAGTATGGTAATTGCTTGATCAAAGATAATATAATAAAGAAGTAAAATAAGCCAACATAATTCACAAGTAATATCAAGAAAGAGGAATCAAACCCTAATTCTACTAAGCATTGATTTTTCAACACAGTTTAGCCAATGCATTGTGCCATTTGATCTTTGCTCCCTGAACCAGTCATATGTTCCCTTGCCCATCTGTTAAGAGCATATGTTTGAAGGTGGACAATCCAATCCTAAAGGTATGTTTTTCATTGTGTAATCGGGTGCTTATGCTTGTTTTCCTTGGGAATATTGGGCATGGATTATTGGGTGACTTGTGTTGATTTTGTAGGAATTTATAGGGTAAGTTCCTTAGATCAAACACCAAAGGTCACTGCTCACAAACATATCACAGATCAGTACACCATTATTTGACGTGGTTAAAATCCTCGAAGAGGGAAATAGTCCACGGCTTGAGCCAATGCGGCCACTTTAGGCAATTTATTAATATAAAGAAAGAAAATTTACATAAGCTTCTCTTATAAATGGTCATCGGACAAATGACCCTCCGTGCTCTTTAAATAGAGATCATGGACCAATCGGGTGTTAATCCACGGATCAAGTGTCGGTAAATACCGAGGAGAGAATGAACCATCGGATCACTACATATCGTGACCGTTAGATTATAAGTTACAAAAGTACATAGTAAAGAAACACACTTTACCTAACTCTACGCTAGACCAAGTTATACTTAACTATTTCCTATGTGTCGGAATATCCTAACAGATTTCTGGTAGCATCGGATGTGCTCTAAGCCTCAAAATTTGCAGGGAAGCTAGGATACATGCATCCTCCAAGACCTAGAAATCGTTTTTGGAAATTCCACTCGGAGGCAATTTTATTAAAATAATTAATTATTTTTAATGGATGCCTAAGTCTAAACTTAGGAAATTAAAATAATTAAAGGGTATTAATGAAACCGGGTGCGAATCTTCTAGAAAAAGACGGAGATCAAGTCAAGATGATCTGAGCCCTTGATTAGGAATTAATTTGGGCCATTGAATGTTCAACGAGAAGATTATAAGAGGAGGCTCGATGGGCACTTGGTAGATACATCGAATTAGAGACCAGAGATCGATTTCTCAAGTGAGCAATGCAGTTTTTGCCGGAGAAATTATCGAGAGATTTCTTGCAGTGAGGGGCAAGGATAGTGACTGGTGGAGCCTGATCCAGTGAGTACAACACAAAGAAGGCAGGAAGAGATCCAGAGAGGCAACGCAGAGCCACGCTGGGCAGCGTAGAGCCACGCAGAGGCAACGCAAAGTCTGAGAGGAGATCTGCAGTTCTGTTGAGGAGAAGTTCAGTTCTAGTGCCGAGCGTTGGGGTGTGAGAACAGAGGGCCATAGATTGGAGCATCCAGCCAGCAGATCGATTGACCAAGGGAGTGACGAAGTCCTTATCAGTTGTGATGCAGTGATTGTGCAGAGGCAGCTCGGGGCTAGCCATTCCGGGGTTGGATCAGTGTCGGTTGGTTAGTGATAGTGCGAGGTTATTTTTTCACTACCACTCTGCTAGTTATTTTCTTTGTATCGGATAACCAGTAAGGCATCCAAGATTGTATCCAGAACAACTGCTTAATAATACAAATCCTCAGATGTTGCACCGGTTTTCTCGCATTGGGTTTTTCCGGTGACATTTGTCCAAAAATAACGGTGTCTAATGTGTATTATATCTTTCCTGCGCTATATTTTGTTATCGCAACATTTCTATATTTGTGAAGACTGCAGTGTGTTAGTTTCATTATTTATCGTATCAAACAATAAATCATTTTGTTCAGTTATATAACAAAATAGAAGAAACTTAACCAGTTGTTGTAGACGGATTCCAATCGTGGAATTTTCACATTGTATCAGAGCGTAGGTGAAGCAAAGGAGAGGTCAGAAGCAAAGTTGAAGAGACAAATCGAATCCCCAGAAGGTTTGCACAGTCTAGTGCCAGGAGGGAAAGATTCTCAAGGAAAATCTCTCTGAGTGAGTCGATAGAGGAAGTTTTTCCAGATCGAGATTTGTCAGCAGTAGAGGGAGTAGTGCAGCAGCTTCAACGCAAAGCAGATCTTCAGCTGGGACGCAGATTTTCTGCAGCAGTTACTAGTGCAGAAAAGCATCAGAAAGGAAGAAGAGCACACTGAGGGAATTCTGACCTCAGAGAATTTCTTGCCCAAAAATTCTAATTTCCCACGCAGAAGCAGCAGTAGCCGAACGAAGTTTTTCTCACTCCAACAGGGAGTGTGTAGAGCTAGTCAGTAGCTACGCAGAGGGTTAGTGCCAAACTTCGACCTTTGTTGGGAGCAACTGGGCTTAAGAGATCAGGATCATTTGGAGGGTGCCTCCAACTATGTGATCTGGAAGGCAAGGATCTCCTTCCTTCTGGATGAGCACGATCTCAAGGCCTTCATCGATAATGTGGTAGCTGTCCCCGCAGATCCAAATCCATTGAAGGTCTACAAGAAAGATATGGCAAAAGCCAAGAGGCTGATCCTCGACAGAGTGAGGGATCACATTGTTTCACACGTATCTGGCAAAGGGACGACCAAAGAGATATGGGAGGCCTTGGCTACGCTGTATGAGGGATATTCCGAGTAGCGAAAGATTTTCTTGTAGGAGAAGATGAGATCCATAAGGATGCAGAAGGGGGAGCGCATAGATCTGTTCCTTTCGAAGAGTTCGAGATCAACTGACAGCTGTAGGGTCAGCGCCTCAAGCTCTGGAGATGGTGAGGTTGGCCCTGAATTCCGTCTCAGAAGAATGGCAAGTATTCGTCCAGAGTATCCTGGGCAGAGAAAGATTGCCAGATTGGGAAGGGATGTGGGTTTCTCTTCAACAGGAAGAGATGGGGCGAGACTCAGTCAAGTGCAAACTTGATGGCAACAACAGCAGTGGGATGAAGCCCAAGGTGGAGGAGGAGAATGCAGCCCTTTCATCATAGGGGCAGCAGGAGCAGCGGAGGCAGAAGAAGGACGTCTTGAAGATCAAATGTTTAAGGTGTGGTGAGCTTGGTCACTACTCTAAGCAGTGTCCTCTTCGGAAGAAGGACAAGGAGGAGAAACATGATCAACAGGCTGCAACCGCTGGGATTGAGGAGGAGTTTGCTATGATTGCCCACATACCTTCGGGGGAGAGGTGGGGGGATCTAGTATTGTAGTTCGAGAGAGCTATAGATGGGCAGGATCCTTGAGGAGTCCACCTCTTGGATCAATACCTTGCTACGGGAGCCCATATCAGAAGTAGTAGGATGGACTAGTGTTAGTTGGTGCAGAGGAGTGCCAGAGTGACAGTTGCAGTAGCTAGGAGCGCCAAAGACTGAGCAATGTAGAGCAGAGTTGGTATAGTGCAGAGTCAGTAGCAACGCAGAGGCAGAGGGTTAGTGCAAAGACTAGCAACAGTCAGATCTCCAGTGACAAATGCATCATACATAATATTGATGGTTCAGTATTTTGGATGTTTTTATGTTGCAATAACAGCAGAGTTGCAGTGCAGATGCAGTTGGGGTCAGCAACAGTACAGATGCATCATTTGCGCAGTAGTTGGTGGGCAGTGATGTCAGACATCAACAACGCAAAGGGAGATGATGCATAGTCAGGGTGATGCTTCAGTAGGTTGCATTACTAGAGCACATTCCTCGCTAAGAGGGAGTGTTGATTTCTGGTAGCATCAGATGAGCTCTAAGCCTCAAAATTTGTATGGAGGCTAGGACACATGTATCCTCCAAGACCCAAAAATAATTAATCATTCTTAATGGATGCCTAAGTCTAAACTTAGGAAATTAAAATAATTAAAGGGTATTAATCTTTTAGAAAAAGACGGAGATCGAGTCAAGATGATCTAAGCCATTGATTAGGAATTAATCTGAGCCATTTAATGTTCAACGAGAATATTATAAGAAGAGGCTCAATGGGCACTTTGTAGATACATCGAATTAGAGATCAAAGATCGATTTCTCAAGTGAGCAGCGTAGCAGTTGCCAGAGAAATTATCGAGATATTTCTTGCAGTGAGGGGTAGGAATAGTGACCTGTGGAAGATTTTCTGATCCGGTGAATACAACATAGAGAAGGCAGGGAGAGATCCAGAGAGGTAGCGCAGAGTCATGCTGGGCAGCGTAGAGCCACGTAGAGGTAGCGCAGAGATCTGCAGTTCTGTTGAGGAGAAGTCCAATTCTAGTGGTGGGAGCTGGGGTGTGAGACCAGAGGACCAGAGATTGGAGCATCTAGCCAACATATCGATTAGCCAAGGGAGTGACATAGTCCCTATCAATTGTGACATAGAGCAGTGCAGTAATTGCGCAGAGGCAACTTGGGGCTAGCCATTCAATGGCTAGATCAATGTCGGTTGGTTAGTGATAGTGTGATGTTATTTTCTCACTACCTCTCTGCCAGTTATTTTCTCTGTATCAGATAGATAGTAAGGAATCCATGATTGCATTCAGAACTACTGCTTAATAATACAAACCCTCAGCTGCTACACTGGTTTTCCCGCATTGGGTTTTTCCGCGGACATTTGTCCAAAAATAACGTTGTCGAATGTGTGTGTTATTTATTTCTTGCGCTGTATTTTGTTTCTGAAGCATTTTTATATTTGTGAAGATTGCAATGTGTTAGTTTCGTTATATACCGTAGCAAACAATAAATACATTTGTTTAGTTATATAACAAAATAGTGGAAACTTGACCAGTAGTTGTAGAAGGATTCCAATCGTGGAATTTTCACAACTTGGAAGAAAGAAGGGTTTTGACTGTAGTTTTGTTCCCTCAAATTAAATGGGGGGTTAATTCTCAATCCTAGTCCCATGGGATCTCCCCTATTGGCCTATGGCTTCAGGAAGGGCATTACTTGGGAAACCCTGATTCTAGTAGCACTGTCTCGTTATCCCATTTCACATTTTTCACTCCCTTGCGCACATTACAAGCCCTATTTCACCATCTTCCCCCTCTAGGTCCACAAGGCATTGGTACGCCCCCTCACCTTGTCCACATGTCTAGGTCAGGCCTAGAACTATTGCCCCAAAGGTTGATGCAACTAAAGAACGTTAAAAACATATCATGGCTGTTGCACACATTTTGTCAAATTTCAAGGATGCAGATTTACCATATTTTTCAAAGGATCGAGATCATCCGACCATCAATTATTGTGTCATTGTAAACCCATTCTGCAAATTTGTAATGTAAATGATGCTAGTAAGACCATATATGTACGTAACAACCTAGGTAAGCCTATTATTTGGAGAAAATTTCATCCTAAGAGGTTTTTCGTCTCACTGACTCATCTGTGTTTCTAAACACGGATGGTGATAGAGTTTTTCCCTCCAACCTCAACCCAAAGCTAGGGTGGAGTTTTTCGTCAAAGTATTAGGCGAGTACTAGTGTTTTAGTCGTGTATTATGTAAAAGTGATTTGGGAATAATTTAAGCTAATTGCTAAATTATTTCATTACAATTCACTAGGTCTGCTAGATCATATTGTGTCGCAAAATTGGGTGTGTCATTTGAGGGTCTATACTGAACGGGTGTTCCCCCTTGGAGGGTTGAAATGTCATTATCTTATGTAAAAAATATTTTAGTGCATGGTCCCTCATACTTAGACACCATGACTAAAATATTAGAGGGTGGAAAAATATTTAATCCCCGCAAGTGTCAATTAATTAATTTTTCTGGCAAAAATTAAATTAATCCTAAGCTAGAAAATTAATTAATTACAATTAAAATTAGAGTCTTAGAGAAATTAAATTCTCCAAGTGGAAAAATTCATGGGTATCAAGGGAATATTGGAAATTTCAAGAAAAATTGAACCCTTGGATTTTGGTGGTTAAGTCAAAGTTAAATTTTTGAGGAAATTAGCTCAAAATAATTTTTTTTGAGCTAATAAAAAATGGGTTTAATGAGAAATTCGAAAATTCCTCAAAATAAATATGTTCAACGGTAGAGATTAAAAGATCATCAAGGATTTATCAACGGCCGAGATTATTTTGACGAGGATCAAACCAACTAGCTGTTATTTTTCCACTTGGAGGATTATCTATAAATTGAGAGTCATTTGTATCTCAAGCCAACTGATGTTTGGCTAATGTAATTCTGCAGAAAAGCTAATGTAACGCTAAGAACGTTTTTTGAATCATAATAAGGACTTTGGGCTGTTGTTCATGGTGTCTATGTTCTACTGATTTGTGGTATGAGCTGGGTATGCGCATTCCTATATTGTAATTTAAAAATAAAATAAAAATTAAATCCTTATTTCATTGTAGATGGTTGGACACTTTATTGATAAGTTTTGGGCTTATCTTAGATGATTCGATTTATTGTTGTTCTAACGATTTTTGCTTGAAGAATTATATAGTGTTTGCAGGTTCTCGAACCCTTGGGCTTCAAGTTCACAAACTATGGGCACATACTAACCTTGTTTGGACTTCAAATATTTTTATGGTTTTTCTAACTTTGCTAAGGCTGTAGCTTGCATTTATTTCTCAAAGTACATTTAGCCATTTATCTAAAAATTTTCAAAATTCCTTTTAAAAAATATTGTATATTTGTACATTTGTAAAAAAAATTGTATAATATATTTTGTATATTATTTTTTCTAATTGGGGTTTTGGCTATTTTTGTTTTCATTTGTGTAGGTGAGATCAAGTGAGAAGAGCTGGACTAGAGCTAGATCTAGGCCCTTAGGGTAAGATCTAGTCTCCAAAATTTTTGCAGGGCCAACTACTGAAGAAATTTTGTAGCAAATTGCAGATTTGAAGCAAATAATTTTTTCAAAGCAAGGATTTCAAGCTTTAGGGCTCCCAGGCTCGAATCTTCCCTCTGCAGCCCCTGCGTCCTCCTAGGGCCTTGCGTCAGCCTTCCAAGCCTCCTAGAGGTTGGCTGTAGGCCCCTAAGGGCCTCAACCTCCTCCCTTGGCCCTGCATCAAGGGTTTCAGGCCATCTTTGGCCTGGCCGTGGGCCTAGAAGGCCTCAACCCCCCTCCTCAGCCCTAAATGGCAACCCTAGGGCCGTGGACCCTGAAGGTCTCTAAGGCCTAGTCGCAACCCTTTTAGGGCTTTCTCCTCCCCCTGCAGCCTTCTCTCTCCCTCTTGGCCTTCCTTTTGACACTTTTCAGCCCCGGTTCAACCTTCTTCCATAGCCGTTGGCCCTTCTAGCCTTCTCTCTCCTCAACGCAACCTTATTTGGCCTAACATTGGCCCGAATTTGCCCTCTGCCCATCTCTGAAAATTTTTGGACTGAAGATTGGTGGGTTCACAGAGAGAAATTTGCTCAAGGTTGGTGTTTAGGTGTTTGATATCTGAAGTCCAAATGCTTCCATTATAGTAACATGATTTTGATATAGTTAACTTCATTTGGTTGTACTTGCTATTAATGTTTTGTAGGTACACAATCTTCAGATGATAAAGATATTCACATAATAATAATAAGCATGATAAAGAAAGTTATGATGATTGAGATTACCCTGATGCCGTAAGAAGGAATGGAGCCATGAAAGGCTTTTCGATGTTATAAAAGAAGGAAGTGGTTGATTTCCCTAAATTGAGAGGGAGCCTAGATAGAAGAAAGGGCATGTCTCCCCAGTTAGGAGGGGGGGGGGCATATTATGACAGTGAATACTTTGAAGTAAGCAAAAGTGCTATCAATAAATATTTATGAAGTTGCAAACAAAAGACTTGAGAAAATTTGACGATGTATTTGGTGCTGCTGAAGAAATGAAAGAAGAAGAAAGCTTTCGACAAATTGTATATGGATAACTTGCATATGAAAGTAGTATCAGAATGATAGAGGACCCCAATGGTTTATATTTACTTATATTTGAAAGTTTATTGCTGATTGGGGTTTGTGTTTGTACAGGTAAATCCCTCCATAAAAAGGTTGAACACTTTGGAAGCATGCTTGGACGAATGGATATATCTGATTTATTAGGGAGAGATGAAGCATCTAATGGCAACATGCTTGGGAGGACATCTGGCCGACCTATGTGTTGATGTCTAGATCTCAAACAGGGAGGGTGGCGTTGGTCATGGAGCTTCGACCTTGGATATGCACCTAGATCTCTGGGTTGGTGGTAGAGCTTAAAAGCCCGATGGTACCTAGAGTTGGCTAAAGCTCGAGTCTCCTTAATCCCACTTGTTGAAAAATGTAACTAGGTTCGGTCTTCATAATGAAATATGTAATTGTGATTTTATGTAATTGATGAAAAGAGGAAAATACATTTATTTTTGTAGCACTTGATTCATGGGTTTCATGATCAAGAAATTTTATTTTAGTTAAGGTTCCCATTATGAACCTTTAGGTTTTGTCATCTAGTCATAAAAGTCAAATTGAGTCAGTGTCATTTATGAAGGACCCTTCTTGGCAAATTACATTTTTTCATAAGTCATTAAAAGCGTCAAGCACAAGTTGAGCACAAGTCACCTCCTTCAAGTTGGCTTCAAAAAGGAATAATGTGAACCCTCCAAAGGACATGTCGGGTCACATACACTCATGTCGGCTCATTATGATGGGAAACAACTATAAATAGGCAGCTTGGCCTCATTTCAGGAGGTAGATTTTTGGTAGCTCTTCGGTCATGGTCTGCGATTGAAAGAAAGGGAGATAGCTGCTTGGGAGATAGCTGCTTCTCATCAAGTGAAGAAAGAAGGAAAATCTGAGCTAATTTTGGCACTGTTTTTGGGTACTTTTCTTCGCACGTGTGACCTGTGTTAAGGATTTTGCAATAGGGTTTCCTCAGCTAACGAAGGAGCCAAGAGAAGGGTCTCTATATCAAGCATACATCCTAGCCGAGGTCACAAGAGAAATCTTCTAGTCAAGCGAAGAAGGAAGATATGTCCAAACAGCTCACACGTGAGAATTGCAAGGGTATAGATAGACTAAGAATTGCAGATCTATGGATACGATTGAAAATTGCAGAAGTGCAAACAATTTGACTTACGTTGACCATAGAAGGAAGAAAGAGCTGCAAGTTTGTTTCAAGAAGGATTTCATTAAGGAAGGTTTATGACTTGGTCTTGGGGTGGCAAATATGTCAAGGGTCTTGGTCTTGGTATTCGTCAATTGAAGTCTCTATAAGAAGAAGAATTTGTTCGGGTTTTCTTCTCAAGTGGGAGAGGTTTTGGCCTTGGCTGATCGCCTATATTCTATGTCTCTTGTTTATTATGGTTTATGCATTCTTAGTTGTTTGATGAAGAAGAACACTATAATAACATAAGTAAAAGAAGATCATAATCTAAGAAGTAAAAAGCATTCACAAGAAGGTATCATAAGTAGAGAAATCACTTAATCTTCATGCCCTAGATTTCTCATCATGGTATCAAAGCTAAGGTGACAAAGTTAAGGAAGGGCATCTTATCAAGGGACACTCAAGCATCAAATCTCGAGAAAGACATCAATGCAAATTAAAGGATATCAAAGTGAAGTCAAGATTACAACAAAGTATCAAAACTCTATATCGAAGAAGAAGTCTACACCAAAAAGAAGAGTTGGTATTTATTGAAATTGGCAACCAGAAGCATTGAAATTGGCATCTAGAAACAGAATCCATAAAATGGCACCCAGAGATGGTACCATATGAGGTTTCTGATTTAATTTTCTCGTAATTAAATTGGAAGAGAAATTGTAATTTCATCTCATGACAACTTGTATTAGTTAACTGAGTCAGAAAGACTTAATTAGATTAGGAAATTCGAGTTAGAGGTCAAAGAGAAGGCATGTAGAGGACTTTCCATGATTTTAGGGGGTTCAGTTACAGTTATTTGTGAGTTTTAATTAGTTAACTCAATTAATTGAGTTAAAACTAGTTTAACTAGTTCTAATTGAGAGATAAGCTTGTGAGAGGTCTAGTGAATTAAATCTGATTTAATTCACAAGTAGTGATCAATCAGTTAACTGATAATTCGCTATAAATAATTGTTGCATGTTAGTTCTAAGGAAGGCCCAATTGAGACAGAGGTTAAAGGGGAGAGATGTATCAATTTTACTACTAGAAAATTGTACAGGTCATGCATGAGGTCATCGCAAAGGACTTGAAAGATTGCACAATCATTAATTGGTATTTTCCTAATTAATAGAGGCTCAATTAGCCCAAGAATGCGTAAGGAAGGTAGGCTAGGTAGATGCAAGAAAAATGTTAAATATTGGACCAAACTTGCTTTGATTGCAAGCCAGATCCGAGCTAGATCAAAGTGAGTCAGTAAAAAAAGTGCAGGAAGTTTCTCAGTGGAGAAAGAGCATTGTATTGCTTCATGATCTTGACCATATGCAATATAAAGATAGCAGGATTTTGAGCAGTTGCTTTCCCCAAATACATCTTGTGTTGTGCAATTGATTGTCTCTTTCTCTTACTTGTTATGTGATTGTGCGATCGTGTTTTGTTTCCTCAAATTGTAGAAGGATTCAGTATCTTGTTTTAGTACATTATAAGATCAGATTGAATCTCGTCGTTACATTTTCTACAGGATTGTCATCAAGAAAATGTAGGCCAAAACCCTACATCTACTCAAGTTGAAGAGATCTACGAATCAAGGTAAGCTTGAAGTTTATTCATCCAAGAAAAGCACTTCTAGATCAAGATCATATCATCATCAGTCGAAGAAGCATTCCTTGGATTCGCTCTCAATCACTTGGAAGTTGAAGTGTCTTGAATACCACTCATCCAAAGGAAGCTAGATCAAAATGCGATTTCTCTCTTATTGAAGCAAGATCCTTATTATTGAAGGACACCATGAAGAGGTCATCATTAATCACCATCAACTAAGTGATCTCCCTCTTTGAGGGGTCAAGGACCATTCTTGGAGAAATCTATCTTCATCAAGGAGAAGGTTTCTATCATTTATATCATCATCAAATTCAAGGAAGCACCAAGTGGTAGAAGCATTTGAACATGTAAGTATATGTCCACATCTGCATCTCTCAAAATGTCTTTTCGCAAGGAAAGCAACAAATTGGTTGGGGCTTCAAACTATCTTGCATGGAAGGAAAGGATAGATCTAAATCTCATTGAAAATGAGGTCATGGATCATGTCAAAGGACCTATCACCAAACCAGCAAAGGAAGATGCTCAAGAACTTGCAAAGTTTATGAAAGGGGAAGGTAGGGCTCAAAGGATTCCCATTGAATCCATCAAGGATCCTCTCATCCCATATGTATCAAAACTTGAAACTTCAAAAGAAATATATGACAAATTGCTAGAGTTGTATTTCGTAAGCACTGGAGGGGAATTTAACTCTCTAAGGAAAGAAATCTACAAGATGAAGATGGAATAGCCTCATACTTTATGATGATATCTAAAATCAAGGATCAACTTCAAGAACTGGGAGAAGTCATGTCTGATAGAGAAATGACTACAGTTGTACTAAATGCACTACCGAAGGGGTGGGATAACTTTACTTCAAGTATTTACGGGAAGAAAGAAGCTACTCCATTCCATGAACTGTGGTCACTATGCAAGATTGATGAATCTAGGCTAAAGGAAAAATCTGATGTGGGATCAGGTGAGAAAAATTAGACATATGCTGCGATGACAAAAAGAAAAGGGAAATTTGGAAAGTTTGGTCCTCAGAAAAAAGAAGAACATGGCTAAGATTCAGTGCTATGGGTGTTAGGAATATGTGCACTATAGAAAAGATTGTCCTAAGCTCAAGAAGGACAATAACAAAAGAGGAAGAGAAGAAGCCCATATCACCGAGGATGTGGAGGACGCTGAAAAGAAGAAGTCCAAGAAAGAGGAAGTAAAGGATCTCTACTATGATTGAGATAGTCTTCCTCACCTAGTTCTTTTCAAGTTCCTGGTTTAAAGTTCTCCCATTGAAAAGTATAACTATCATTAGAAGAGTATGTTAGGATGCATCATGGCATCATAGAAGCATTAGAAGCAAGAGCTCGTGACACCATCATAGGGAAGCCTGAATGGTAGCTGAATTAGGTCCATGTAAGGATATGGCTCTTGGTAACCTCATTAGAAGCATAAGTAGCACTTATGGGAAAAAGGAAAAAATCATCCAGGACAAGGCTCATCATACATCAGTTAAAAAGGAAACATATGCTGGATGGGGATACTCTAGATCCTCAAGAGTCTCTGATGAAATCTTCATCCAAAGGTTCATCGATCATGAGAGGAAGCAAGTGTTTCATCAAGAATTCGAAACTTGTGGAATTCATGGGATGATGGTATGATGACATAAGAGGCGAAGCAGATCAAGGGATTGACGCTCTTTTCAATCAAGGAAGCTGCTGAAAGAAGTTTGGATGACATAAAGAAAAATGAGGTATGTATGCTTACATTCGAGATTATAGAGTCATGTCATATGGTTGCAGGTAACATGGATCAATGCTCTATCTTGAGAGCATGATCAAAAGGAAAATTGATCTCCTCCTCTGAAAGGATGCATAAATCATGGGTCACACATTTGTTGAAATTTGGTTACCGGAGGACAGGTGGTTCCCTAAGGCTTTGATCTTTGGCCTAGGGAAAAGTGTCCAAAAGAATTTAATTTTTTTCCTAAAGTGACAAAGTTATAAAGTCAAATCTAATTTAAAAGTGACTTTAAGTGATAAAGTTACGAAGTCTAATTTTAAAGTGACTTTAATAAAGTCAATGTGAAATTAGAAAATGAAAAGTGACTTTGGAAATAAATGACTAAGTGGGTCTTTATTAAAGTGGGGCGAATTGAAAAATAGAAAGTGAGATTTAAATGAGCATTTAATCTCAGCCCTAGATCTAAAGCTATCTTAGCCATTGGATTTAGGGATTCCCCAAAAGTCACTTAGGGTTAGGTTAAAAGAGGAAAAGGAGGGAAACGATCATTTATTCTTTCATGAGTAGATTAAGAGAAGGAGAAGAGGAGAGCAAAGGAGATTTCTAAGCAGTGAGGAGGAGAACAGAACCTTGGCACGCATATCGAAGCAACACTTCAGCAAATCCGTACAGTAATGTTGGCACACTTTTCAAGGTAGTTTTCGTACATCAGCTGAGGGTATGCATTCCTAGGTAGTCGTACAGTTTCTGGCACCGATTTCGATGGATGAAAGTTGCTATTTTTGTGGCATGGATTTTGAGGCAAGCCGTATAGCCTACTGCTATTGCTGTGCACAGAAATCGAGGCAGTTTTCGTATAACAACATTTATTACTGTCTGCACGCTTTCCAAGGAGGCTGTACAACAACATTTATTGTTGTTCTGCACGCAAAAAGAGGAGGCTGTACAACAACATTTATTGTTGTATTTCTGGGCACAAAAAACGAGGGAGACCGTACAACATTTATTGTTGTTCTTGTTTTGCTGTTTGCACATTTTTCAAGGTGGTCGTTAAGCACGGAAAACGAGATAAGTTGTATTTGTTTACTTGTTGAAATTTTTATGAGTATTTCTCTCTCACTGTAAAAGCTATTTATCAAAAATAAGAAGAGCTTTCGAACTGGTTTTCCTCGAGAGTTGTAGGGGGTTCTTCCAGGGTCATATTGACCAAAAATCAGCGTGTTTATTTTCTGTGTGTGGCTGATTTATTTTATGAGTTTTATTTCTGCATTTTCAGCACTGTGAAAGTTCCAGTATTTGTGTTTTCAGAAAATATTTATTTTTCCAGCTTGTTGAATGTATGGCTATGGGAATGGGCATTTAACTTTTTGGGTGAAATAAGAAGAAACTGAAAACGGGGGTTGGAAACAGAAATTTTTACATGGTATCAGAGCTAGATTGCTGAAAAATGCAGTTTGAGACAGCGAGAAGAAAAATTATAGCAAGCTGATTTTTCACACAGAAAACAGTACCTTTACTACAACAATGTTTTTTTCAGTTTATTAGGACAATAAGCATGTCTTTGGGCTTGAGGGTGGAGGATAGGTTGGATGGACATAGTAATTACAGTGTATGGAAGGAAAGAATGCAGAGCATCTTTGAGGAGGCAAAAGTCTGGGGTATAATGGTGCATACCCAACAACAACTTGTGAATGTGCCTACTGATGCTGTTCAGTTGGCAGACTTTAACAAGAAGAATAACAAGGGTAAGAGATTGATTCTGGATTGTATTAAAGATGATGTCATTCCTCATGTGAGAGGAAAGAGATTTGCTCATGAGATGTGGACAACCTTGACCAATCTCTACCAGAGTACCAATGAGAATAGAAAAATGGTCCTAATGGAGAAGCTGAAGACCATTAAGATGGCTAAGACTAATAGTGCTATTGGATATCTCACAAAGATCACTAATGTGAGAGATGCGTTCACAACAGTTGGAGAGGTCATTCCACCCACTGAGTTGGTGCGGATTGCAATGAATGGCCTTCCCAGTTCATGGCTGAACTTTGCTGATGGGGTTTGTGCACGTGAGACCCTTCCCACTTGGGAGAGGTTCTGGGATGATTGCAAACTGACTGAAATCAGAAAGAGCCAGCTTGGGGCAGCCAAACCTGTTGAGCAGGATGATGATGTAGCACTGTTAGCAGAAGGCAAGAAAGGCAAGGGAAAGAAGCAAGCTTCCACAAGTAGTGGTGGGGGCAAAGGCAAAGGTAAAGGTAATCAAGTGAACACGCAAAAGGACTATTCCAAGGTGAAGTGTTGGAACTGTCAGAGGATGGGACACTATGCAGTTATGTGTCCAGAGAAGAAGAAGGGGAAGAACAAGACCATGGCAACATTAGCTGAGATAGAGGACTTTTCGGATAGCTTTGACTGGGACTTTGGGTTCATTGCTTGTGAGTCCACTAGTGCAAGATCACCTGCCACGGAGGTTGAGAGGGAGTGTGCATTTCCCTCCACTAGCGGAGCATCTTCAGGTATCTGGTATGTTGACAGTGGGGCTTACGTCATATGACAGGAGTCCGTGAGTACTTCTCAGAGCTTTCAGAGAGTGGCACTGATATAGAGGTAGTACTCGGAGTTGACAATGTTGTTAGAGCAGTGGGTGTGGGGACATTGACATTTGATAGGGAACCCAAACCTCCCTTGAAAGTATCGGATGTTCTATATGTGCCAGGGATGAGGAAGAACCTCATATCCGTCTCAGCATTGGAGGATAGAGGGTATGAGATATTGTTCAGGAGAGGATAGGTGCTTATATATCCCAGGGGTGCTCTAGCTGATTCAGTTAGAGTGATTGGTGTACGCCATGCAAAGGTGTACAAGTTTGCATTTAAGCCCCTTTTGGCATTGAGCAGTAGTACCGGCAACAGAGTTAGTAGTTCAGAGCTGTGTGAGATTTGGCACCGCAGGATGGGGCACATGTATCATGGAGCCTTGAGGACATTGCGGGAGAGCACTTCATGGTGCTGTTTTGAGTTGGGTTAGGCAGTGGTGTCGTGGTTCAGCCGAAAGCAGCAGTCAGTGGCATTGAGTTCAGCGGAAGCAGAGTACATGGCAGCCAGTCTAGCTAGTTGTGAGGCCATATGGCTTTGCAAGATGTTGTTTGGCTTATTTGGTCAGCCGTTGAGGCCTTCAGTGATATACTGTGATAATCAGAGTTGCATTAAACTCACAGAGAATCCAGTATTTCATGACAGGTCAAAGCATATAGACGTCAGATATCATTTCATCAGAGACTATGTTGAAAAGGGAGCTGTGAAGTTTGAGCATATTCCCACAGATGAGTAGATAGCAGATATACTTACCAAAGCCTTACCACGGGGCAAGCATGTCTACTTCAGAGACAAGATGGGTGTGGTGAGAAACACCTTCTTCGGTAAGAGGGAGTGTTGAAATTTGGTTACCGTAGGACAGGTGGTTCTCTAAGGCTTTGATCTTTGGCCTAGGGAAAAGTGTCCAAAAGAATTTAATTTTTCTCCTAAAGTGACTTTATATAGTTATAAAGTCAAATCTAATTTAAAAGTGACTTTAATAAAGTCAATGTGAAATTAGAAAGTGAAAAGTGACTTTGGAAATAAATGACTAAGTGGGTCTTTATTAAAGTGGGGTGAATTAAAAAATAGAAAGTGAGATTTAAATGAGCATTTAATCTCAGCCTTAGATCTAAAGCTATCTCAACCATTGGATTTAGAGATTCCCCAAAAGTCACTTAGGGTTAGGTTAAAGGAGGAAAATGAGAGAAAAGATCATTCATTCTTTCATGAGCAGATTGAGAGAAGGAGAAGAGGAGAGCAAAAGAGATTTCTAAGCAGTGAGGAGAAGGAGAACAAACCTTGTCACACATATCGAGGCAACACTAAAGCAAATTTGTACAGCAGGGTTGGCACATAGTTCAAGGCAGTTTTGGCACTCTTTTCAAGGCAGTTTCCGTACATCAGCTGAGGGTACGCATTCCTAGGTAGTCGTACAGTTTCTGGCACATATTTCAAGGGAGGAAAGTTGCTATCTTTGTGGCATGGATTTCGAGGTAGGCCGTATGGCCTGCTGTTGTTGCTATGCACAAAAATCGAGGCAGTTTTCGTACAACAGCATTTATTACTCTCTTCACGCTTTCCAAGGAGGCTGTACAACAACATTTATTGCTGTTTTGCACGCAAAAAGAGGTCGTACAACAACATTTATTGCTGTATTTCTGAGCATGAAAAACAAGTGAGATCGTACAACATTTATTACTGTTCCTGTTTCGTTGTTTGCACATTTTCCGAGGTGGTGGTTAAACACGAAAAATGAGATAAGTTGTATTTGTTTACTTGCTGAAATTTTTCTGAGTATTTCTCTTTCACTGTAAAAGCTATTTATCAGAAATAAGGAGAGCTTTCGAACTAGTTTTCCCCAAGAGTTGTAGGGGGTTTTTCCAGGGTCATATTGACAAAAAATCAGCGTGTCTATTTTCTGTGTGTGGTTGATTTATTTTCTGAGTTTTATTTCTGCATTTTCAACACTGTGAAATTTCCAGAATTTGTGTTTTCAGAAAATATTTATTTTTCCAGCTTGTTGAATGTATGGCTATGGGAATGGGCATTTAACTTAATGGGTGAAATAAGGAGAAACTGAAATGCGGGGTTGGGAACAGAAATTTCTACAACATTGAATAGATGAAATCAACATACTAAGTCCTCATATGGAATATGAGGAGGTTGAAAACAACTGGAGGAATTCCGATTGGAAGTTCCTGGTAATGAAATGTGTGAAGAAAGGAAAGAAGAGACCATGGGATTTGCAACCATGCAAAAGGCAATCAACATCCAAAGACCATGAAGATTTGACTAGGATATCTCCATGAAAGATATGAAAACTTTGATGGAGTTTGAAAAAGAAAGAGATCCTTGACAATATATATCTCTTTGGGATATGTGTCGATATGTATGCAGGATGTTGATACAAACTAGAAGATGTTATGATAAATACCATCACAAAGGTAATTTTGATTTAAGTGTTCATTTCTTATTTTTGAACAAATATCTGGATAGGCTTATGCTGAAATGTCGGGAGAAGAGCTATGGATGTCTTCCACCACTATTGACCATATAGCAGGAAGGAAATTTCTTCAGGAAACATGGCATGAAGGAGGCAACATAGCATGAAGGAAGGCCAAATATGGACTAATAGATCACTTTTCGATGATGACATGATTGACACATGGATGAAAGTGATGGATGGTCTATGCCCTATGAAGAAGCCCCAAAACATGAAGACTATTGAATAAAGAAGTGAAGTTCATGACATCGTGAGGAGGAGGTCTTCAAGCATTTGGTTCTCCATTCATCTCCACTTGAGGAGCTGTTGTAGGTCCCTAATTAAGAGGGAGCCTGGAAACACGTTTCTTATTTGGTAGAAACTTGGAAGCAAAATTCCTAAGCCAAGACGGAGCTTAGGTACATTCCTTCTGTAGGAATGAGTACATTCCTTTATTGGAATAGATATGTCCTCCCTAATTAAGAGGGAGAGATAGACACGTCATTCTTGTCTTCACTTGAGAAGACAAAATGGAGGACTGGGTAAACATCTACATCCGATGCTCTTTGAGGATGTGTTAGGGCATCCAAGGTAAGAGTAGTCGTAGAGGAACGATATTCTTTGAGGAATGGGAATCCACGATAAGAATAGTCCTAGTGGAACACATTCTAAAAACCTGGGTGGAGTATGTTCCAAGAGAGACAATGATGAGGGTGTCTACATCATTGGTCTCGCCAGCATTGTGCTATGATCTTGTGGAGAGATAGAGTTGTTAGTCAAGGCCTTGCTATGTGACAATGTTGGTTGATATGATGCTAAACAGATGGGTTACCAATCCGACTCTTCTTATGAGAAATTCTTCAGATTAAGAATGACCAAGTACCATTATGAATACCTCCTTAGTTAAGAGGGAGTGTTGAAAAGTGTAACTAGGTTCGGTCTTCATAGTGACATATGTAATTGTGATTTTATGTAATTGATGAAAAGAAGAAAATAAATTATTTTTGTAGCACTTGATTCATGGGTTTCATGATCAAGAAATTTTATTTTAGTTAAGGTTTCCATTGTGAACCTTAGGTTTTGTCATCTAGTCATAAAATTCAAATTGAGTCAATGTCATGTGTGAAGGATCCTTCTAGGGAAAGTTACATTTTTGTATGTCATTAAAAGAGTCAAAAAGACCCTCCAAGACAGCAAAAGTCACCTCCTTCAAGTCGGCTTCAAAATGGAATAATGTAAACCCTCCAAAGGACATGTCGGCTCACATAAACTCATGTCTGCTCATTATGATGGGAAACAACTAAAAACAGGCAGCTCAACCTCATTTCTGGAGGAAGATTTTCGGTAGCTCTTCAGTCATGGTCTGTGGTTGAAAGAAGTGCGAGAAAGGGAAATAGCAGCCTCTCATCAAGCGAAGAAAGGAGCAGAATCAAAGCTAATTTTGGCACTATTTTTGGGTACTTTTCTTCGCACGTGTGACCTGTGTTAAGGGTTCTGCAGTAGGGTTTCCTGAGTCAGCGAACGAGCCAAGAGAAGGGTCTCTATATCAAGCATACATCCTAGTTGAGGTCACAAGAGAAGTATCCTGGTCAAGCAAGAAGGAAGGTATCTCCAAACAACTCACATGTGAGAATTGCAAATCTGTGGATGAGACCGTAAAATGGAGAAGTGCAGATAGTTTGACTTGTGTTGACCATAGAAGGAAGAAATAGCTGCAAGTTTGTTTCAAGAAGGATTTCATTAAGGAAGGTTTTTGACTTGGTCTTGGAGTGGCAAATAGGTTAAGGGTCTTGGTCTTGGTATTCGTCAATTGAAGTCTCTATAAGAAGAAGAATCTGTTCGGGTTTTCCTCTCAAGTGGGAGAGGTTTTGGCCCTGGCTGATCGCCTATATTCCATGTCTCTTGTCTCTTATGGTTTATGCATTGGTAGCTGTTTGATGAAGAAGAACACTATAATAACATAAGTAAAAGAAGATCATAATCTAAGCAGTAAAAAGCATTCACAAGCAATTATCATAAGTAGAGAAATCACTTAATCTTCATGCCCTAGATTTCTCAACATCACCCGGATAGAATACCCTGGTTAGATATCTAGTCTGCAACACTGAGTGTGCTAGAACTCTTCGTTGTTCATTTTGAGATCTTCCATGTACCTCTATATATTTGTAATTATGAATACCTCCCTAGTTAAGAGGGGGTTTTGAAGAATGTAACTTGTGTCGGTCTTCATAATTATATTCGAGTCATGATGTGTGGTATTTGTCAAAAAAAGAAAAATAAATTTTATTATTAAAGAAAATGACTTATTAAAGCATGGGTTTCATGCTTGGGTCAATTGTTGTTTTAGGTCAAAGTCTCTATTGTAGGCTTCTAGAGTTTATTTCAAGTGTCCTTGTCTTTGTCAATATGTAGAAGACTCTTCTTAGGCTTCATCTATCAAGAAAGAAATTTATTATATTGTAAATTAGGTCATTTAGACCTCCTCTACCAAGTTGGCCTCAAAGAAGGACAAGTTGGCCTTATCAAAGGAATTCGACCTCATGGAAGCAGTATAAATAGAGGGAGCATGATTCATTTGGTGACTCACTCTCAAGTTCAATCTTCATAGAGAAAGAGGACAAGAAAGAAGAGCAAAGTGCAGAAGAAGAAGAAAGAAGAAGATCGAAGTTATCTGGGATTGAAGCTGGGGGCTGAAATTTTTGAATTAGTCGCAAGATCAAAATTTTGAAGCTGCAGGAAGGCCGAAATTGCAGACTTGAAGCTGGGCCAAAGTTCTGAAGCAGGAGGGCTGAAATTTTGTCTTTGATGCAATATTGATGCAGTGTTGATGCAATTGTTGAAATTTGGTTACCGGAGGACAGGTGGTTCCCTAAGGCTTTGATCTTTGGCCTAGGGCAAAGTGTCCAAAAGAATTTAATTTTTCTCCTAAAGTGACTTTATAAAGTTATAAAGTCAAATCTAATTTAAAAGTGACTTTAAATGATAAATTTACTAAAGTCTAATTTTAAAGTGACTTTAATAAAGTCAATGTGAAATTAGAAAGTGAAAAGTGACTTTGGAAATAAATGACTAGGTGGGTTTTTATTAAAGTGGGTTGAATTAAAACATAGAAAGTGAGATTTAAATGAACATTTAATCTCAGCCCTAGATCTAAAGCTATCTCAGCCATTAGATTTAGGGATTTCCCAAAAGTCACTTAGGGTTAGGTTAAAGGAGGAAAAGGAGGGAAAAAGTCATTCATTATTTCATGAGCAGATTGAGAGAAGGAGAAGAGAAAGCAAAGGAGAAATTTCTGAGCAGTGAGGAGAAGGAGGGCAGCAGCTAGAGACTTCAGCGAATCTGTACAACAGCAAAGAGGCATGGTTCCCAAGGCAGAAATCTGTACAGTAGGAGTGTGGCACATTTTTCGAGGAAGGAGGCACAATTTTCAAGAAATCTGTACAACAGCTTCAGCATAGTTTTGTGAGCAGATTCTGGGCACGAAAATCGAGGAGAGAGGTTGCTGTTTGGTGGCACAGATTTCGAGGAAATTCGTACAACAGCTTCAGCACTGTTTTCGAGGCAGGAGGCACGAAAATTGAGGAGGAGGTGTTGCTGTGTATTCTGTACAGCAGTACGACTGTACTTTCGAGGAAATCCGTACAACAACTTCATCATCGTTTTCGAGGTAGGAGGCACAAAAATCGAGGAGGTGTTGCTGTGTATTTTGTATAGTTCGTACAATAGTACAACTGGGCACAAAAATCGAGAAAGGCAGTCAGCATTTAATGCTGTTTTAAATGCTGTAAAATTTTGTGTTTTGTTAGTTCACTATTTGGCACGTTTTCCAAGGCGGTGTATAAGCATGGAAATCGAGATAAGTACATCTGTTAAGATGTTGGAACTTTTGTTGTAATTTCTGTCTTACTGTAAAAGTTTATCAGAAATAAGAAGAGCTTTTGAACTGGTTTTCCCCAAGAGTTGTAGGAGGTTTTTCCAGGGTCAAGTTGACCAAAAATCAGCGTGTCAAATTTCTCTCTGTGGTTGATTTAATTTTCTGAGTTTTTATTTCTGCATTTCAACATTGTGAAATTTCCAGAATTTGTGTTTTCTGAAAATATTTATTTTTCCAGCTTGTTGATGTATGACTATGGGAATGGGCATTTAACTTTATGGGAGAAATAAGGAGAAACTGAAAACCGGGGTTGGTTATCAAATTTCTACATGGTATCAGGGCTATTTCGCTGAAAGTGCAGTTTGGGACAGTAAGAAGAAAAATCACAGCAAGCTGACTTTCACACAGAAAACAATACCTTTACTACATCATTGTTATCTTCAATTTGTTTAGGACAACAAACATGTCTTTGGGCTTGAGGGTGGAGGATAGGTTGGATGGGCATAGTAACTACAGTGTATGGAAGGAGAGAATGCAGAGCATCTTTGAGGAGGCAAAAGTCTGGGATATCATGGTGCATACCGCACAGAACCCTGTTAATGTGCCTATTGATGTTGTTCAGTTGGCAACCTTTAATAAAAGGAATAACAAGGGTAAAAGACTGATTCTAGATGGAATCAAAGACCATTGCATTCCTTATGTGAGAGGAAAGAGATATGCTCATGAGATGTGGACAACATTGACCAATCTCTACCAAAGTACCAATGAGAACAGGAAAATGGTCCGAAGCTGAAGACCATTAAAATGGGTAAGACTGATAGTGCAGCTGGATATTTCACAAAGATTACTGATGTGAGAGATGCATTGACAGCAGTTGGAGAGATCATTCCACCCACTAAGTTGGTGCAGATTGCAGTGAATGGCCTTCCCAGTTCATGATTGAACTTTGCTGATGGGGTTTGTGCACATGAGACCCTTCCCTCTTGGGAGAGGTTCTGGAATGATTGCATACAGATAGAAATCAGAAAGAGCCAGCTTGGGGCAACCAAACCAGTTGAGCAAGATGAGGATGTAGCACTGTTGGCAGGAGGCAAGAAAGGCAAGGGAAAGAAGCAAGCTTCCACAAGTGTTGGTGGGGGCAAAGGCAAAGGCAAACAGGGGAACACGTAGAAGGACTATTCCAAGGTGAAGTGTTTGAATTGTCAAAAGATGGGACACTATGCAGTTGTGTGTCCAGAGAAGAAGAAGAAGGGGAAGAACTAGAGCATGGCAACATCAACAGAGATAGAGGACTTTACGTATAGCTTTTACCAGGAGTTTGGGTTCATCGCTTGTGAGTCTACTAGTGTAGGATCGCCTGCCACGGAGGTTGAGAGGGAGTGTGCATTTCCCTGCACTAGCAGAGCATCTTCAGGTATCTGGTATGTTGACAGTGGGGCTTCACGTCATATGACAGGAGTCCGTGAGTACTTCTCAGAGCTTTCAGAGAGTGGCACTGATATAGAGGTAGTACTCAGAGATGACAACGTTATTAGAGCAGTGGGTGTGGGGACATTGACATTTGATAGAGAACCCAAATTTCCCTTGAAGGTGTCAAATGTTTTATATGTGCCAGGGATGACGAAGAACCTCATATCCATCTCAGCATTGGAGGACAGAGGGTATGAGATATTGTTTAGGAGACGACAGGTGCTGATATATCCCAGGGGCGCTCCAGCTGATTCAACTAGAGTGATAGGTGTACGCCATGCAAAGGTGTACAAGTTTGCATTTCAGTCCCTTTTGGCATTGAGTAGTAGTACCGACAACAGAGCTAGCAGTTCAGAGCTGTGTGAGATTTGGCACCGCAGGATGGGGCACATGTATCATGGAGCCTTGAGGACATTGCGAGAGATCACTACAGGTGTGCCAGATTTCAATACTAATCACTTAGATACATGCAGAGGATGTGCTATGGGCAAGTTTGCCAAATCCCCTTTTCCCAGCAGTGACAACAGATTGATTGGGATACTTGATTTGATTCATTTTGATGTGAGCGGTCGAATGTCTCATGTTTCCTTGAGTGGATATGAGTATTATGTATTATTCATTGATGATCACTCCAGGAGGACTTGGATTTATTTCTTAAAGACCAAGAGTGAGGTCTTCAAGCGGTTTCAGGAGTTCAGAGCTCTTGTGGAGACTCAGACAGGTCGGAAGATCAAGTCCCTGATGTCGGACAATGGAGGGGAGTACACCCTTCGTGAGTTTGTTGAGTATTGTGCGGAGGCAGGCATTAGGAGGGAGTTCACAGTTCCTTACAACCCCCAGCAGAACGGGGTTGCGGAGAGGGAGAATAGATCCATCGGAGGGGTTGCCAAAGCCATGCTACATGATTAGGGGTTACCATTGTTTTTGTGGGAAGAGGCTTGTAACACTGTTGTATATTTGCATAATAGGAGTCCGCATCGTGCCTTGGGGCATGTGACTCCGGAGGAGGCTTTTTTTGGGAAGAAGCTTGATGTTGGTCATCTTCGTATCTTTGGGTGTATTGCATACTCTTACGTACCCAAGGAGAAGAGGACCAAGCTAGAGCCCACTGCAGAGAAGGGTGTCTTTGTGGGCTATAGTGAGACTTCGAAAGCCTTTCGGATTTATTTTCCTGCACAGAGGAGAGTTGTTGTCAGGCGGGATGTGAAGTTCGAGGAGGATAGGGCCTTCAGGAGGTCACGGGAGATAGAGTATCTGGATCGGCCAAACCCTAAGAAGCAGCTGAGTCAGGCACAAGGATCCAGTGAGCAGGGATCAGGAGGATCCGGAGGTACATCGATTACGGTGTCAGGTCCGTCAGTGAGAAGTGGCTCATAGATTCAGAGGGGTGGTGCTTCGGGCAACATGTAGAGTAGTCCGCAGAGCAGTTCACTAGGGAGGCCACTGATGGACAGTTCACACGGTACTTCAGCGTCTACAGGTTCAGGTTTAGGCAGGAGGACATCAAACAGACAGTCAGGAGTTCAGGCTCCTGTTGATGAAGAGGAGTTTCATTCTCCAGTGGGAGAACTGTGCTCAGGGAAGAGGAAGCCCAAGTGGCTTCAGGATACCTTGAGAGAGGCCAGATCTGTTGCTGGGCCTAAGAGGCCGGTCAGAGAGAGCAGATCACTTGAGAGGTTCTGTAGCTATATGGCAATGGTTGCCAACATCGTTGACTCTGAGCCTTCTAGCTATGAGGAGGCAACTAGCCAGTAGGTCTGAAGAGAGGCCATGCAGGAGGAGTATTCTTCTATCATGAAGAATGATGTTTGGGAGGTGGTGCCAAGGCCTGAGGGCAAATCCGTGGTTACTTCCAGATGGATTTACAAGGTAAAGAATGCTGCAGATGGCAGCATTGAGAAATTCAAGGCAAGGTTTGTGGCTAGTGGGTTCTCCCAGGTAGAGGGAGTTGATTATGAGGAGACCTTTGCTCTCGTGGCTTGATATACTTCGATTCGCTCCATCATATCGATAACAACAGAGATGGGTTGAAAGATCCACCAGATGGATGGGAAGACCGCATTTCTCAATGGCTTCATACAGGAGGAGGTGTAAATTGGGCAGCCACAGGGCTTTGAGGTGCATGGGAATGAGTCCCATGTGTGCAGACTGAAGAAGGCCCTTTATGGCCTAAAGGAAGCTCCCAGAGCTTGGTACTCCAGGATAGATACATACTTGCAGGAGATGGGTTTCACAAAGAGTGATGCAGATCCGAATCTTTACTTTATTGTGATAGGTGAGGAGCCTCTCATTTTGGTGCTGTATGTGGATGACTTGGTCATTACGGGTGCAGAGAGACTCATAGAGCACTGCAAGAGAGATCTTGCGTCGGAGTTTGAGATGAAGGACATTGGCTTGATGCATTACTTTTTGGGTTTGGAGGTGTGGCAAGAGGAGGGGCATTTCTTCCTGGGGCAGGGGAAGTATATTGTGGACATCCTTGGCAGATTCCACATGGAGGATTGTAGACCCATGTCGACACCGATGATCACCAACTGGAAGAAGCTTCATGCTTCGGATTCCGAGTTGGTGGATCCCACATTGCACAGACAGCTGATTGGTTCCTTGATGTATTTGGTCAACACTAGACCAGATATTTGTTTTGCAGTCAACACGATGAGTCAGTTTATGTGTGAGCCTAGGAAGGTTCACTGGGTGGCTGCAAAACACATTTTGCGGTACTTGCAGGGGATAGTGGATTATGGTCTGGACTACAGGCAGGGGGATGGAGTGAGATTGGCAGGTTACACTGATTCTGATTGGGCAGGTTGTGCTTTTGATAGGAAGAGCACTTCAGGGTGTTGTTTTGGGTTGGGTTCGGCAGTGGTGTCATGGTTCAGCCGAAAGCAGCAGTCAGTAGCATTGAGTTCAGCGGAAGCAGAGTATATGGCAGCTAGTCTAGCTAGTTGTGAGGCCATCTGGCTTTGCAAGATGTTGTTTGGCTTATTTGGTCAGCTGTTGAGACCTTCAGTGATTTACTGTGATAATCAGAGTTGCATTAAACTCATGGAGAATCCAGTATTTCATGACAGGTCAAAGCATATCGGGATCAAATATCATTTCATCAGAGACTATGTTCAGAAAGGAGCTGTGAAGCTTGAGTATATTCCCACCGATGAGCAGGTTGCAGATATTCTTACCAAAGCCTTACCACGGGGCAAGCATGTCTACTTCAAAGACAAGATGGGTGTGGTGAGGAACACCTTCCTCGGTAAGAGGGAGTGTTGAAATTTGGTTACCGGAGGACAGGTGGTTCCCTAAGGCTTTGATCTTTGGCCTAGGAAAAAGTGTCCAAAAGAATTTAATTTTTCTCCTAAAGTGACTTTATAAAGTTATAAAGTCAAATCTAATTTAAAAGTGACTTTAAGTGATAAAGTTACTAAAGTCTAATTTTAAAGTGACTTTAATAAAGTCAATGTGAAATTATAAAGTGAAAAGTGACTTTAGAAATACATGACTAAGTGGGTCTTTATTAAAGTGGGGTGAATTAAAAAATAGAAAGTGAGATTTAAATTAACATTTAATCTTAGCCCTAGATCTAAAGCTATCTCAGCCATTAGATTTAGGGATTCCCCAAAAGTCACTTAGGATTAGGTTAAAAGAGGAAAAGGAGGGAAAAGCTCATTCATTCTTTCATGAGCGGATTGAGAGAGGAGGAGAGAAAGCAAAGGAGAAATTCCTGAGTAGTGAGGAGAAGGAGGGCAACAACTAGAGATTTCAGCAAATCTGTACAACAACAGAGAGGCACGGTTCCCAAGGTAGAAATCTGTATAGCAGGAGTGTGGCACATTTTTCGAGGAAGGAGGCACAGTTTTCAAGAAATCTATACAGCAGCTTCAACACAGTTTTCTAGGTAGATTTTGGGCACAAAAATCGAGGAGAGAGACCGCTGTTTGGTGGCATAGATTTTGAGGAAATTCGTACAACAGGTTCAGCACTGTTTTCGAGGCAGAAGGAGGCACGTAAATTGAGGAGGTGTTGCTGTGTATTCTATACAGTCCGTACAACAATACGATTGTATCGCTGGGCACAAAAATCGAGAAAGGCAGTCAACATTTAATGCTATTTTAAATGCTATTAAATTTCTGTTTTGTTAGTTTACTGTTCGACACGTTTTCCAAGGCAGTGTATAAGCACGAAAATCGAGATAAGTACATTTGTTAAGTTGCTGGAATTTTTGTTGTAATTTTTGTCTCACTGTAAAATTTTATCAGAAATAAGAAGAGCTTTCGAATTGGTTTTCCCCAAGAGTTGTAGGGGGTTTTTTAGGGTCAAGTTGACCAAAAATCAGCGTGTCAAATTTCTCTGTGTGGCTGATTTAATTTTTTGAGTTTTTATTTCTGCATTTCAGCATTGTGAAATTTCCAGAATTTGTGTTTTCAGAAAATGTTTATTTTTCCAGGTTGTTAATGTATGACTATGGCAATGGGCATTTAACTTTATGGGAGAAATAAGGAGAAACTGAAAACCGGGGTTGGTTTTCAAATTTCGTCGTTGTTCATTTTGAGATTTTCCATGTACCTCTATATATTTGTAATTATGAATACCTCCCTAGTTAAGAGGGGGTTTTGAAGAATGTAACTTGTGTCGGTCTTCATAATTATATTCGAGTCATGATGTGTGGTATTTGTCAAAAAAAAGAAAAAGAAATTTTATTATTAAAGAAAATGACTTATTAAAGCATGGGTTTCATGCTTGGGTCAATTGTTTTTTAGGTCAAAGCCTCTATTGTAGGCTTCTAGGGTTTATGTCAAGTGTCCTTGTCTTTGTCAATATGTAGAAGACCCTTCTTGGGCTTCATCTATCAAGAAATAAATTTATTTTATTATAAATTAGGTCATTTAGACCTCCTCTACCAAGTTGGCGTCAAAGAAGGACAAGTTGGCCTTATCCAAGGAATTCGACCTCATGGAAGCAGTATAAATAGAGGGAGCTTGATTCATTTGGTGACTCACTCTCAAGTTCAATCTTCGTAGAGAAAGAGGACAAGAAAGAAGAGCAAAGTGCAGAAGAAGAAGAAAGAAGAAGATCGAAGTTATCTGGGATTGAAGCTGGGGGCTGAAATTTTTAAATTAGTCGCAGGATCAAAATTCTAAAGCTGCAGGAAGGCTGAAATTGCAGACTTGAAGCTGGGCCAAAGTTCTGAAGCAGGAGGGCTGAATTTTGTCTTTGATGCAATATTGATGTAGTGTTGATGCAACATAGTTGCAGATGATCTTCGACGTTTGGAAGAACAATTTGAGGGTTGACTTGGTGGAGGAGGAAGGTCTTTTGGTCTAGGGTCTTGGTCTATCTGAATTTGAATTGATTGGGTTTTCCCCTATAAAGGGGTTTTAGCCCTTGCTGAGTGCTTACTTTTGGTGTCCTTGATCTTCATGTTTTTGCTTTTATGATTGCTTGATGAGAAGAAGATAAAAGAAGAACATAAAGAAGTTAATAAGATCGTAATAATATCACAAGTAATTATCAACATAAGGAAATCTTTCTGCCTTTTCGATTTTCTAACACTTTTTACCACTTCAAAAACAAACAGGATTTCTCAAGAGCAATCACTTAAAACTTCACCACTAACTTAGAAATACTTAGAGATGAGATTTTATGAGTGTCAAGCCTTAACAAAATGATTTGTTACTGCTGATACCTTGTATATCAGACCTTTATATGCTTATATCAAACTTTAGAAAAATTATATCAGACCTTCAAATTCATTTAGCACAGCAATAATTGAGAGCATATTAATTTGATTAGCCTTTCATATTAATTGTGCAATGCTCTTTAGGCTTTTATGAAAGTCTTTAAGAGCACTTTAAAAATGATTATGTGAGATTATACCATTGTTGCAAGGCTACTTCAGATCTGATCATGAAAACAATGAGGAGAATAAAGGGGTAAGAGAGCAAACCCTAGACCTAGAGGCCTTGCTTGATGGATAGTTGGGCTTCTTATATGCAGTAGAATTCCTTCAAACACCTGTAACACAAACATTAGCTTGACAAATAATAGATCAGCCCTCTTATGATTGAACTTAGGGCTTTTAGGGCTGATTGGTGGATTAGTGAAGTTCCAAGGTCTTGAAATCCCTCCTCAACTAGTGATAAGTCTGAAAAATAAAATGTTAGCTTGAAAATCCAATGGATCAATGGCAAAATGATATGGAAATCCACTTGAAACCCTTGCCAAACTTGCCATGAGCCCGCAACCACAAATATTAGTGCCAAGACCACAAAAATGCCAAAAAATGATTGTGACCTAGGGTTTCAAGGCCAAATAGGCCTTCAATCACAAGGAAAAGGCCACAAATGGCTTGCGGCTGCCAAGGAAAGGCCACAAAGTCTTGCGACTAAGGCCCTAGAGGGTTGCCGCTAAGGTAACAAGTCAAATTAGGGCTGCGACTAGCAAGACAAAGCCCATAGGGGCTGTGGCTAGCCTCCAAGAGGCCTCAAAACCCAATGACACCCCTGCAATCACAAAAAGTCAAAATTTTTACCTCAAATCACTGCCAGAAACTTCCTCCAAGAGTTGTCTGAGCTAGACGTTGAGCAAATGCAGCTTGGGAAGGCTAGATCTAGCACTCAAGGCCCTAAATCAGCCCTCAAAACCCCAACGATCTCTTCCTTCAGCATGGACGACTTGCTCAAAGTGTTTAGAAACCCTCAAAACTCTAGCCGTTTAGGCTAGTAAGGCCAAGGCTCTCCAAAAATTGAGTATCACTTCAAGTCCTTGAGCCAATGTACCTATAAAAATGAGAAATAGAGAGCCGAAAAACCCAATATATACAAAAAACCCCAAAACCCCAATAGCTATAAAAAATTTAGAAGGTTAGTAATAAAAAATACAAGGGTTATTGGAAATAATTTTACCAATATTTACAAAATAAACTTTCCTCTCATTAGCATATTAAAACTTTATGGCACAAGTATATAAATTTGAGGATAATGAGAAAATAATTTTTTAAAATTTTGCAAAGCCCTTATGCATAAAATTTTCGTTAGATCAAGACTTGGAGCCAAACATGGATGTGATTCCCTCAAGGCTCGCAGTCTGTGAACTTGGAGGCCAAGGGATGGAACAGTCTATAACTCAATGCTCTTCAAATGATATATTATTAAACAAAAGGGATTCGATCCACACAAAGGATCTATGAACCTAGAGATGTTGGCCATATCCCCTAGACCCAAAGTGCTTACTCTAGTCCAACACCTAAAGCAAGATACCTATGCTAATAGATGTTCCTACTATTGGAAATTGAAATAATAATCAACGTTATAATATTTCAAAGCATATCAATAAATCATCTAGCACATACCACAGATCAACAAGTGAGAGGCACCTTGAATTGAACCCCAAAGACTTTTTATTAAGTGCAAAGAAATTCCAGCAAAGCCTTGCTCAGGACATCAGATAATCGTTACATCATCCAAAGATGAAATGAGGAGCTTGATAGCTTCCTTATATAGAAAATGAGAGAAGAAAACCCCTCTAAGTGGAAAATAACGGCTAGTTGGGTTGATCCTCATCAAAATAATCTCATTCATCGATCTTCATTTGAAATAACTTGATCTCCTTCGTTGATTGAATTTTATTCTTTTTTTTTGAGGAAAAAATCGAATCTCTTAAAATCCCTTTTTTCCTAGTCCAAAAAATAATTTTTTGGAATTTTATCCTCAAAAAATTCAATTTGACTTGACTATCAAGGTCCAAAGGGTCGATTTCTCTTAAAAATTTGTTTTTTCGTTGGTGGAGGACCCTTAAAATTTGATTCCTTTTTGACCCACGAATTTTTGATAATTTTCCGCTTGGAGATAATTTAATTTCTCTCAATTATTTTTTGACTCAAATAATTAATTTTCTGGCTAATTATTTCTTTTTATTTTTACTAGAAAAATAATTAAAAGACTCAAGAGGGAAATAAATATTTTTCCACCCTCTAAGTGTGTCTATAATAAAATAATTTAGCCATGGTGTCTAAATATGAGTAACCATGCACTAAATTTTTCCTAGATACACTTTTACATCAAAATATTACAATATCAACCCTTAGAAGGGGAAATACACATTTGACATAGACCCTCAAGACTTTACCCAATTCTGAGACAAGACACATGATCTAGTATGAAAAATTCATAAGACTCGAGAAACACTAGGGCTCACCTAAGACCTCGTCAAATGGATTTCACACTTAACTTTGGAGTATATATGGGAGAAAAACTCTGCTGATTATGTGTGTTTACAAACACACATAATTCGGGGAGGTTAAAAAACTCCCTGGGATGAAATCCTTTGATAAGAATCATAGGCTTACGTAGGTGTTATTACATGGCTTAATAGTCATACTAGAATCATTTACAATAATTTGTAGAATTTGGTTTTTCAATGATAAAAGTGATGCTGAATGATGACAATGATCTTTGAAAAAAGTTGTCCATTGTTTTGTACTATTCTTCTTGGAACTGTTGACAGAAGTGTGATCAACAAAAATCAAGGTATATTTTTGCACAAAAATCAAGGCAAATAGGCACAAATTTTTGTTGAAAAGTGTAACTAGGTTCGGTATTCATAATGACTTGTAATTATGAATTTATGTAATGAAGAAGACAAAGATAATAAAATGTATTTTTTAATGCTTGCCTCATGGGTTTCATGAGCAAGAAGTTTTTATTATAGGTCAAAGACTTCTTCTTGATGTCTTTAGGGGTTTGTTATCTTGTCATAAATGTATAATTTAGAGTCATGTATATGAAGTGTTGTTACACTCGTAAAGGACAATTTATTGATATAAAAATATGCTCCAAACCCTTGTCACTATGCTCCAAGAAATCAACCTAGAAGAAGTTGGAAGATCTCCTTGATGAAGTCGGTGCACCCTCAAGGAGACAGGTCGGCCTAGAAGTATGAAATAGTCTCTATATAAAGGGTGATCTGCGGCCTCATTTGACACAAGTTTTCAGACAAGTCTGTGATGGAAGTGTGAATATAAATCTGCGGTCTGGTGATCAAAAGTGAGACTGTACAACGAGGAGAAGGGTCAACTCAGCGAAGGAAGAAAGGTCCTCTCAACCTCTATTTTGGGAGAGCAATATTCTGGTTAAGGTCTGTCACAGTGATCCTGTTAAATTTAGATAGACATGGAGTGTTCTATGCTTAATGCAAATTTACTTCAATCTTTCTTAGGCCCGATTCAATTTAGCAATCACATAAACATGAAAGTAAAACGCTGATAGAACACAAGAATAGATCAACAAAAGATAAGGCAATGATATAGATCAGATTTTGCTATTCTTCTTGTCCAACAAAGATATAGGATAGTGTGCGTTACGACAGTCAACGGGATGCATCAACCAACAAAGTCTTAGATCAACCAACCCTCCAAGTATCACACACACAACCCTCAAAGACAACTCATTAAAAGTCAATGCTGGTCAACCAAATTCAATGTAGAAAAGTCAACATAGGACAATCAACGCAGAAAGTCAATGCTGGTCAACCAAAGTCAATGCAGAAAATTCAACGCAGAAAGTCAACACTACAGATTTAGGTCTTTGGTCAAACTGCTCCTTTTTCCTTGATTTTTGTGCCCAGCTGTATGACCTACAAAAATCGGATTTTCAATAAAGATTGGAGGTCAAACGGTCAAGGGTTGACCATGGTTAACACTGGTCAACGCACAACAAAACAACCCTAAATAGATCCACAGATTTTCCCTAGCTTCAGCTCTGCACGTGTGAAGGAAAGAGGCCTCCAAAGGCTATCGAACTAATCAGATCACAATGAGAGAATGTGTGATGAGTTGATGAGCAAATGACCTCCAAGTCTCTCCAATTTATATCCATCAGTGAGGGTGTGTGACACATCTATAGGCTTGCGAGCCTACATTACAAATCTGGCGGACCTTGCACATGTGTGAAAAATAAAATCAAAATATATGTTTTTCTCATCCAAACAAGATGATCTTTAGATCAATCTTGCGCCTTTCCGAAAGAGGAATCCAACAAAAATATAATCGTCATCATATGAGCACTGCAACATGGAGTTTGGACCTAGTTGCCCAAAATTAACACTCCCTCTCAACTAGGGAGAACTCCATCTGTCCACTTGTGCCATCCAGAGATCAGTACCATCGTGTACCATCATATAGAATCGTGCGTCAGCCTGCCATAACTTGCTTTTCTGGCTCTTCTTCGCAAATAGAACAAAAGGTGAGTCACAAAGACATCACGCTCAGCTGACCCGAAGTCAGCTTAGAGGTTAAAATCTCTCTTGGACTAAAAAAAAGAGTCTCATACTAACCCGAAGTTAGTTTACTGGCCCAAAGTCAGTTTAGAGGTAAGAACCTCATCATATTTGATCCTAGATCAAGGTGTTGGACTCTTGCCATCCTAGACATAGAGAGTACGAAAATCTTCAATTTGTCCATCGGTCTTGCTATTAGTCTCTATCCACATTTCCCACTTCATTGGCCAAATGAGAGGTACTTCCCATGAGTCCGAAACTCCATGGGTAGGATGCGTGTGGGGCATAGATCAAAGAGAGGTGAACCAACTCAATATCATAACGGTGGGGCAGAAGCACAACAAGGTTCGACAAGCCTAGCCCCATGTGCTTATAGCTCCAAGAAGCTATCCCCAAGCCCCCTGGAGCTCCCAGAGCTCATAGTCCAACTCAAGTAGGACCTTCAGAATAGGGTCTTTCCACGATTCTAAGCTTCTCATGGAAGGTTAGGAACTTGACCGTCCCCAGGGGCTTCGTGAGGATATCCGCGACCTGCTCATTAGTTCCTATATGATCGAGCCTTATGGTGCCTCGCTGTACCATATCCCGGATAAAGTGGTACCTGATATCAATATGCTTGGATTGATCGTGGAACACAGGATTCTCAGAAAGACGAATCCCACTCTGGTTATCACAAAGGATAACGATGGTATCTAGCACATGCCCAAACAGCGCATTGAAGAGCTTTCGCAACCAAACAGCTTCACAACAGGCCATACTTGCTACAATGTATTCGGCCTCAGCGGTGCTCAAAGCCACCGACTTCTGCTTCCTGCTCATCCACGATATCGAAGCAGAACCCAAGGTGAAGCAACATCCAGATGTGCTCTTGCTATACCATCCCAATCGGCATTAGTATATCCATGGAGTCTCAAACTCCCGACAGTGTATCTCAGCCCATGGTTGATTGTGCCCCGAAGATATCTGAATAGATTCTTGGCACCAATCTAGTGAATGTGATGAAGCTCAACCATATGTTGACTCAAAGTGTTCACGACAAAACATATGTCCGGACGGGAGTTCACTAGGAACATCAGGGCCCCCAGGAGTTGTCGATACTCAGTGGGATTTCCCAGCACGGGCCCAAGAGCGTTTCCACACAACTTCTTAAAGTTGAGTTCCATCGGTGTCGACACAGACTTACAGTCCACCATACCAAATCTCTTCAACAGCTTCACTACATATTTTCCTTGAGAAAGGAAAATCTCGCTTGCCCACTGCCAGACCTCTAAGCCCAGGAAGTAATGCATCAGTCCTAGGTCTTTCATCTCAAACTCGGAAGCTAGCTCCCTCTTACACTGATGAATGAGAGGGTCAACACCTATCAGGAAGAGATCGTCCACATAAAGAACTAGAATGGGAGGCCTTTTTCTATCAACCTTAAAATAAAGGTTTGGATCAACATTACTTCGAGTGAAGCCCAACTTCATCAAGTAGCTATCTATTCTCTCATACCAAGCCCTAGGGGATTTCTTCAACCTGCAAACATGAGGGATTTCTTCAACCTGCAAACATGAGGGATTTCTTCAACTTGCTTCAACCCATAGAGGGATTTCTTCAACCTGCTTCAACAAATAGAGGGATTTCTTCAACCTTCTAGCCTTGAACATGCTAACCAACTTATCATACATCTCTTTAGATGTGCTTAACTCAAAAATTTAAGCAACCAAGTGCTTATGAATAGAATCCCGGATAATCATTTTTTCTTTGATTTCCCCTTTTCTATACTTCGTTTTTGTGGCAACAGGTGCATTTGATGGAGGTGCTTGAATCTTCCCCTGCACATAGTCCATGACATCTTGATCTTCTATTGCCAAATCCAAGGACATCTTCCATGCATGATAATCAGACTTTCTAGTCAATTTATCATCAGACTTGAAACCCTTATAGGTTGAGGAGGCCATTGGTCCTTGATAGGATTTCATCTTCGGTGATTGCTTCTCACACTAGCTTGGGCTTTGTTTTCACCTCAGCTCTGATACCATGTTATATTTAGATAGACATGGAGTGTTCTATGCTTAATGCAAATTTATTTCAATCTTTCTTAGGCCCGATTCAATTTAGAAATCACATAAACATGAAAGTAAAATGCCAATAGAACACAATAATAGATCAACAGAAGACAAGGCAATAATATAGATCAAATTTTACAATTCTTCCTATCCAACAAATATATAGGATAGTGTGTGTTACGACAGCCAACAGGATGAATTAGCCAACAAAGTCTTTCTTAGATCAGCCAACTCTCCAAGTGTCACATACACGACCCTCAAAGATCACTCATCAAAAGTCAATGCTGGTCAACCAAAGTCAATGCAGAAAAGTCAACTGCTCCTTTTCCCTCGATTTTTGTGCCCAACTTTATGGCCTACAAAAATTGGATTTTCAGCAAAGATTGGAGGTCGAACGGTCAAGGGTTGACCACAGTGAACGCTGGTCAACGCACAACAAAACAACCCTAAACACGACCCTCAAACTGCTCCTTTTCCCTCCACACACACGACCCTCAAACTGCTCCTTTTCCCTCGACACAGACGACCCTCAAACTGCTCCTTTTCCCTTGACACACACGACACTCAAACCCTCCTTTTCCCTCGACACACACGACCCTCAAACTGCTCCTTTTCCCTTGACACACACGACCCTCAAACCCTCCTTTTCCCTCGACACACACGACCCTCAAGCTGCTCCTTTTCCCTCGATTTTTGTGCCCAGATGTATGGCCTACAAAAATGGGATTTTCAACAAAGATTGGAGGTCGAACGGTCAAGGTTTGACCATAGTCAACGTTGGTCAACGCACAACAAAACAACCCTAAACAGATCCACAGATTTTCTCCAGCTTCAGCTCTGCACGTGTGAAGGAAAGAGGCCTCCAAAGGCTATCGAACCAATCAGATCACAATGAGAGAATGTGTGATGAGTTGATGAGCAAATGACCTCCAAGTCTCTCCAATTTATATGCATCAGTGAGGGTGTGTGACACATCTATTAGGCTTGTGACCCTACATTACAAATCTGGCCGACCTTGCACATGTGTGGAAAATAAAATCAAAATATATGTTCTGCTCATCCAAACAAGATGATCTTTAGATCAATCTTGCACCTCTTCGAAAGAGGAATCCAACAAAAATATAATCATCGTCATATGAGCAGTGAAACATGGAGTTTGGATCTAGTTGCCCAAAATTAACAGATCCGAAATTGCAGTGCGTAAGAGGATATACAGAAGGCTGACTAGTCTGGAATTATATGCGTAGAAGGTGACTGAGATCAATGCGGAGGAGAGGCAGTGCTAGCCTCTGTCATTGATCTCATACTCTTGCCTAAGTTCTGTAATATATTTACAGTGTAAAGTAGGCAGTAAGTAAGACGATCATCATAGTGAAAGGAGATCCATTCATGGAGGACAAACCCCATCACAGCAAGAATATGACAGTAAGAGGCCAAGGTCAAATCAAGGAAAGGAGATCTCAGTTTAGGGCTAGGAGCCAAGCTTTCCTAGTGTTGGTTGAGCATGGTGCAGAAAAGCAAGATCAACATAAGAAGCCTAGAAGAGCAAGTGACAAGGGTCTTGGAGGCATATTGGTGTCAAGGGTCTTTGTCATAGTCTTGGTACAAGTCAATTGATGATCTTTAAGAAGAATAATTATCGATTTTTCCTCTCCAAGAGGGAGAGGTTTTGGCTCTGGCTGGAAAGCCTAAATATTGTGTCTCTTGTGCATTTGATAATTGACTTGATGAAGAACGTAATAATCTAACGAAGATAAGATCTAAGTAAAGAAGCGTAATGAAATCACAAGTAATTATCATGAAAGAGAAATTTAATTAATCGCCCTAATTTTCTCAACATGGTATCAAAGCTAAGGTGCTGAAGACAAAGAAGGGCAGTAAGAAGACAGAAGGATCAAAGCTTCGATGAAGTCATCGAGGATTTAAGTTTTCTAGAAGACACCAAAGCAAAAGAAAGGGATCTACATTGAAGAATCAATCTTCAGACCTAAGAAGATCTTCACTCATTCAAGAAGGAGCAATTTGCAGAAATTAGAAAGCCATCTCAAGAAGACCAAAGACCTTAAAGGACTTATACATCTAGGTCCTTTCTAGAAAAGCAAGATCAAGGAGGTAATCTTTATCTTCAAGGAATCTAAAGCTATCTCGTGATTGAAGCCAAGTCAACATTATTGGAGACATCATCAAATCGTCATTTTGCTGAAGTCATCAAGCCATCCTTGATCTTCATCAAGGATCCAAGGTGATCTACCGCTTTACACCACTCTTGAAGAAATCAATCTAAGAGGGAGCTTCTACCACTATCTACATCATCAACTAGGAAGAAGCCAACAGAGAAGAAAGTATCTATTCAAGTAAGTATATTTATGACTTCATTTGAATCTGTCAAAATGTCTTTTTGCAAAGAAAACAACAAATTGGTTGGGGTTTTAAACTTTCTTGCATGGAAGAAAAGGACAGATCTAAATCTTATTGAGAATGAAGTCATGGACTATATCAAAGGGTTAACAACTAGACCTTCAAAAGAAGATACTCAAGCACATGCCAAATATATGAAGGGTGACATAAGAGCCCATTCTTATAGAATCTGTTAAGGACCCTCTCATCTCGTATAAATCTTCAAAAGAAATATATGACAAATTGGTGGAGCTATTTTCGGTGAATACTGCAGGAGAAGTAATATCTTTGAGACAAGAACTATACAAGTTGAATTTGTCAAGAGAGGAATTTTCAAACTGAAACACTACTGCAGTGATAGATTTATTTCGCCTACTTATTTATGATAAGTTATTTACAATGTTCCACTGAGTTTCCGGGATGGTGAAACGCGGGAGCGGGGATACGCACAAGGGGGACGTATATAAGCAACCACAAAATTTAGGGAAATTTCGGGGAAACGGGGGGATGCCAGATTCATACAAATTATAAAATTATTAAAAATTTAATATATAAAAATAAAAAATAAAATCCCAAAAATATGTAAATAACTAAGTTAGTAAATAGTAAATCTTAATAATTATGAAATGTACATCTAAATATGATCATCATTTCATATTAGACTATTGTGAATCATAATTATCATTTGACATTTCCGCAATCACCAATGTAAAATTGTAAATCTAAAAGTAAATTACTAAATTGAATCCATCATATGACATTATGCAATGTTCCATCTAAATTCATCATTTGGCAATGGGCATTATTATTATGCAAGGTACATCTAAATTAAATTAATCATTTGACAATTGAAATTACACAATGCACATCGAAGTAAATTCATGATATGACAATGACATTATGCTGAAGTCTAAAATAGCCATAGAATACTAAGTAAACATAGAAAGCAGTGAAATACTAGTAAATTTCTCAAAAAGTACTAAATAATAAATTGCAGCTCCAATCCTGTGGCTCCAAGTCATAAAATGAAAATTGCAACTCCAATCCAACTGCTCCAAGTCACAAAATGAAAATCACAGCTCCAAATGTCTCAGCCCCCAGTCGATGGTAAATCCGAATCACAGCAAATTGCAGATGGAAAATGTCGAGCAGCGACAGTAAGAAAATATCGTGCGGCAAGGTAAAATGTTGAGCAACAGTAGAAGGAAAATATCAGGTGGTAACGTAAAATCATAGGGTTAATGAGAAATGAGAATGATTATGTTTTAAAGTTCTAATTTATCCTTTAGTTTTTATTTTCATTTTTTTTAAAATTATATTAATATTTGTAATATTTTATGTTTTTAATTGTTATTAGCAAAAAAATTTAGGGGGACACAGGGGGACGCGGGGGGACACTTTTCGTCACCAGGGAAAAGTCCCTTTGGAGTTTCCTTGAGTTTCCCCAAAAAAGGGGACGTGAGGAAACATTTCCCCAGGAGTTTCCTCGTCCTGGGAGCGTGGGGGAGCGGGGAAGCGCGTCCCCGTGGAACACTGGTTATTTACAGATTTTCTTTCAGTAAATTTTGAAATAAATACAACTTCGGTATTCACTTAACCATAAGCAGAAAATAGAACAAAACACATATAATGCAATAGAAAAAATCACATGAACACAGTTTTTTTTGGACAATTGTCCTCGGAAAAACCCAATGCGGGAAAACCGGTGCAGCAGATGAGGGTTTGTATTATTCTTCAACAAAGAGAAATCTTTTACAAGAATTAGACGAGCAGACTTGTAGAATACACCTGATATATATTCCCGGAATCCTCTGGGAGAATTTCTGACACCTGGAAGCCACCCTAGCTCCCTTTGCATCACTCTGTGTGATCTTTTGCGCAGTCTCTGCGTTGGACTGCATCACTTTGCATGGGGACTTAGTGCTGCTGCTCAGCGCTGCCCTCTGTGGCCCTTTGTATCCTCCTCTTGCCTTTATCTGCCTCTGCTGACCTCCCCTTCCTTCTTCTGCCTCTGCAATTCTGCGTCTGCAACTCTCCATCTGAAATCGAATTCTATTCGTTCAGAATCAATTTCCTTCGGGTACTGAGTGTGTGCCCGGCTTGCCTTCTAAATGACCTTGTTATGAACCTAATTCATAACTAAAGTAATAAATATAGTCATTAATAGAATAAATAGAAATAAATGTAATTACTAGCTAATCAATTAGGATTATGTTAAATAGTCATTAGGTTAATGAAAAGGCATGTCTAAAAGACATGCCCATTCATGAAAAGGTACCTGCATGGGTATAAAAGCGGGACCTCATTGTAATCATTCAATCATGTCTTATATCTTATCAATAAAATATTATTATTATAAATACCTCTTGTGTATTTTTATAATTAAAGCTATTTCTGCTATCAAAGTCAACAAGCATACAAGTCTTCTGCTACAGTATTCAAAACTACGAATTCCGTTGCTACAGTGGTATCGGAGCCATATCAGAGCCATATTGAGGACAAGTTGAAGCAATGGCACACAACATTGTTCTACAAGCCTACGAACGTAGTTTACAAGCCCGAGCACATTGTTTACCATATAATGTGCCATTACGTGAAAAACCCAAAATAATTGAGAAGATTAGAAAAGTTCAAGAAAAGCTTCAGCACTTAGATAAGTTATCTGCAGAATTTTCTTCAGGTCTTAAAAAAATTTCTGCAGATTTTAAAAAAATTTCTCGTAATAGAAAAGAAAATCATGAGAAACAGGAAGATGAAAAATGCGGTAATAATGAGAAAGCATTTAGTTATGCAAAAGGGAAATCAAGTAAAACGTCCATGGAAAAGTCAACTAAATATATCCCCCCACCAATGCGTAATAAAAGTAAAGAAGGGAAATGTTGGAAATGTGGAGACAAATATTTCACAGCACATAAATGTGCCTTTTACACAAAAAATATCATAGCCAGCAACAGTAAAAAAACACAAAAAGATGATGCTGATGCAGATAAAAATAATTTGGAAGAAGGCTATGTTGAAAATCAAGAGAAAAATTACAATATAGATTATAACGGTCATGTACGATACAGTTTAAAAAATGTTGCAACAATTGATATTGAAAATCTGGGGCTTCCCCACGTTGATGAAGAGAAGAATGGAAATATAGATTATGAGAGTTATGTAGGGTGCAGTTCAGATAATGCTGAAACAGTTAATGCTCTTGAAGGTAGTTATGGAACTGGACCATCCAACATTCGTCCACTTGCAAGAACCGTTAGTGATACCGATAAAGTAAACATTGACAGTACCCAGAACAACAAAAGAATTGTCATGGCGCTACAGAGTGGGTTAAAGAGTGAGCTGACATGGGCCTTAAATACTCTTATAGTGCTGTCCTTCAAAGAAAAGGAGGATGTTCAAAAAGACCCTGAATATGAAATAACAAGCCCAAATGATCCACTTTCTCGCATCAGGTCAGTATCTGATGCTTTAACTTCAGAGGAAACAGGAGATGGTACTAAAAGTAGGGGTTCTGATTGGTGGTATTATGAAGAGGGATTGTTCAACCTTGATGAAAAGGGCCGAGCAGAGAGACAGCAATGTGCTGTTGCTGCTTCAAATGTTATACGCAATTTTTCCTTTATGCCAGATAATGAGATAGCAATGGCTCAACATCGGCATTGCCTTGAGACAATTGTTCAGTGCATGGCAGACCATGATACTGAGGACGAGGAACTTGTTACAAATGCAATCGAGACAATTGTCAACCTGGCACCCTTTGTGAATTTGCGAATCTTCAGTTCGTCAAAGGCATCACATGCTCCCATAACTGAGAAGAGGGCCGTTGAGGCAATCGTGGGTATGCTAGAGTCACCTGTTAAAGCTGGGCACTGTGCTGCTGCAGAGTTGGTTGGAAGACTGATTGTCAATCCAGATAATGAACCATTTGTTCTTCCTTTTGCACCTCAGGTGGATAAGCGCTTAGTTGATCTACTGAGTTTTCCTGGAGCAGATGCACAGGCAGCAGCTGTAGCTGCCCATCATTGCAGAGGGTCGATGAAACCTTCTTGTTTGCATTGGGCAGAGGAGCAGTTCGGTTATTCTTCAGCGACTCATGTTTTAACTCTCCTCTTTCAGTGCATACACAAGGACAGGATGGAGCAGTAGCAGGATGGCACGAAGGACTGGCAGCAGAATAATGCGGAACGTGAAGTTTTGCATGGTGACTTCTTTAATATGGAACCTTCCTATTACTCAGACGATGGAAAACTTATGTACACTATTGCCACATCAGTGGAGCGAAATTGTCCTCTTAGAAGGTACAGATATGTTGTCATTCCAAAGGAGTTCTGGGCTGATGACAAGGATCCCGACACTAGATGTTTGACAGATGAGGAATTATATGATAACCTACAAATCAAACACAATCGTCGATGGAAGCATTTGGGTTATCGTTTACCGAGTGAACCCCACATATTATTGTTCGAGTATGGCCCTCCCCCGCATGTCGACCCGCCAACACAAGAGGAAATTGATCGGAAGGAAGCAATAAAAAAGGAAGTAGAAAGGAAAATGAAAGAGCCACTGGAGATTTATAAGCAGAGAGGAGAACGATTTTCTGAGGAACTAAAGAAGTTGCGGCCAACGTCATTCCTCGAAGATGAAACACCGTATCGAACGTTTGATGCAATTGGGAGGTTGATCATTCCTTGGCCCGAGTCGCCTTTCAGACCACAACCTGAGCCAAAATCCTCAAAATCTCATCAAGAAGATAGTCGACCGCGACAATTCAATAATCACGTCAAAGAATGGATGATTCATAAAATGAAGAAAGCTCTGTTCGAGAGGGCTGAGGAAACCGCCACGGAAGAAACCAAACCGGAAGAAACTAAACGGGAAGAAACCAGGAAGGCTGCGAAGGCATGGTTAATGCAGGTGTTATTGAAATGCTATTTATACGTGTTCTTGACCGCTGCCATCGCTATCCACGTCATGTGCTTGCAGTCATCGTCAAACGACACGCGGTCAGATATAGCCTTGAAAGCGGGATTTCTGCGTACAAATTCTTATGGGCAAATAATTGATGCGGGTCATCAAAAGAAAAAAATAATAATAAACGTTGTGCGTGGTATCCAATAGTCGTAACTCATTTAATCAAAAGTCATGACCCATGGTGGTATATAGAAAGTGAAGTCAGTCCCAGTTACATTGACCCACTCCCATTGTGGTGGTTTAACGTGGGTCGAGACAATACCTGGGTCGATTCAAACGGATTTAGGTTTAATTAAAATCATAACAAAAAAAAAAGAAAAAAAAAAGGTTATAATATATATATATATATATATATATATATATATATATATATATATAAAATTATATACAATATTGTTAATTTAATTAATTAATTTAAATATTAATTAATTAAATTAAACCAAAAATTTAAAATTAAAAAAATTTGTTTCCAAAATATATATATATATATATATATATCATCCTCCGATTAACCAAAAAAACGAGAAAAAAAAAATGATGATGTGAGCAAAATGAAAAAAATTGTCGAGGTTAAGATAACATGTCAAATTTCGTAAGTCGAAATGATTAGCGATTAAAGATGAAGATAAATGCCAACAAATATAGCTTTGAGGACAAAGCTTTTCGAAGAAGGAGGCAATGTTATGAACCTAATTCATAACTAAAGTAATAAATATAGTCATTAATAGAATAAATAGAAATAAATGTAATTACTAGCTAATCAATTAGGATTATGTTAAATAGTCATTAGGTTAATGAAAAGGCATGTCTAAAAGACATGCCCATTCGTGAAAAGGTACCTGCATGGGTATAAAAGCGAGACCTCATTGTAATCATTCAATCATGTCTTATATCATATCAATAAAATATTTATTATTATAAATACCTTGTGTATTTTTATAATTAAAGCTATTTCTGCTATCAAGTCAACAAGCGCACAAGTCTCACTGCTACAGTATCCAAATCTACGAATTCTGCTGTTACAGACCCTCAAACGTTCTCTTATAATCCTCTCGTTTATGAATCAACGACCCAGATTAGATCTCTAATCAATGGCTAAGATTAAAACATGACTTGATCTTCGTTTTTTAGAATATTCTTACTCTGTTTTATTAATACCCTTTAATTATTTAATTTCCCTAAGTTTAGACTTAGGGACCACATTAAAATAATTAATTATTTTAATAAAACATGAACCAAGTGGAATTTCCACAAATGGTTTCTAGGTTCTTTGGAATACCGATGTCCAAGCCTCCTCACAAAATATGAGACTTGGAACACATTCCAATGCTACAAAAATCAACACTCCCTCTTAGCAAGGAAAGTGTTCAAGAAAAATACCAACTGCATTTGCTTTGACCTGAAGCATCTACTACGCTGTTGATATTTCGGTTGCTGCTCCTCATCTGTTGCACTGCTGCGCTCTGTACTGCTGCCCATGACACCATCTCTGTCACTGCCTGATCCATATTGCAACTCCCTCTGAATTTCGAGCCCATCCATTCCTTTACTGCAATGGATTCTTGACCATCCCCATCTTTTCTCTAAAGTAAGTAAACTTAATCTTACCCAGAGCTTTTGTGAGGATATCTGCCACCTGTTCCCTTGTAGGAATGTACTTCAACTGTACAACTCCTCGTTGGACATAGTCTCTGATGAAATGGAACCTGATGTCAATGTGCTTCGACCGATAATGAAACATAGGATTTTTGGAGAGCTTGATGCAACTTTGGTTATCACACAAATTTCTGGTTGGTTCCATCCTCTTCTTGAGTGAGTTCATGAGCAACTTACGAAGCCATATGGCCTCACACGAAGTTGTGCTAGCTGCCATATATTCAGTGTCGACTGAGCTCAGTGCCACAAATTTCTGTTTCCTACTGCGCCAGGAATTCATTCCTGATCCGACACTGAAACAGTACCCACTGGTACTTTTTCGATCTACTGGACTTCCAACCCAGTCTGAATTAGTGAACCCACTCAACTGGATTTCATTTCCCTTGGTGTACCTCAATCCAAACTCGACTGTCCCCTTCAAGTATCTGAGAACATGTTTGGCTGCTGCCTATTGAGCCCTCCTTGGTTTTACCATGAACTGAATGAGGGTATTCACGGCATAACAGATGTCTGGTCTAGTGTTGACCAGATACATCAGTGATCCTATGAGTTGCCTATAGAAGGTAGGATCAACCTCATCATTCTCGGACGTGTCAATTTTCTTCCAGTTTGTGATCATTGGCGTAGCCATGGGTCTATAGTCCTCCATGTGAAATCTCTTCAGAATCTCTGTAGTATATCTTCCTTGCCCAAGGAAGATTTCTCCCTTTTGCTGCCAAACTTCCAACCCCAGAAAATAGTGCATCCGCCTTAAATCCTTCATGTCGAATTCTGTAGCCAGAATTTCCTTGAAGTCTTTGATGAACCTAGATGATCCAGTTAGAAACATATCATCTACATATAACACCAATATTAGAGGGTCATCCCCTACTCTCAAATAATAGAGGTTGGGATCTGCGTCACTCTTGACAAATCCCATCTTCTGCAGGTAGCTGTCAATTCGCCCATACCAAACTCTAGGGGCTTGCTTCAGTCTGTACAAGGCTTTCTTAAGCCTGCACACATGATTTTTCTGCTCATGCGTCTCAAAGCCCTCTAGTTGTTCTATGTACACTTCCTTTTCTATCACCCCATTCAAGAACGCAGTCTTGATATCCATCTGATGAATTTCCCATCCCATCTGCACTGTAAGAGAGATGATTGATCTGATTGAAGTATACCGAGCTACAAGGCAAAGGTTTCTTCATAGTCGATCCTTTCCTTCTATGCGTACCCCTTAGCCACAAACCTGGCTTTGAATTTCTCTATGCTGCCATCTGCATCATACTTAATCTTGTAGATCCATCTTGAACCTATAACCGACCTGTTTGGAGGTCTAGGAACTACTTCCCAGACATCATTTGTCATGATGGAGCTGTACTCCTCCACCATAGCCTCTACCCATACCTGATGTTGAGCTGCCTCTTGAGAAATAGAGGGTTCTCCAACTTGTGCTACCAATGCCTGGTACCTATCTGGCTACCTGCATTCCCTCTTCTCATTTCTAGGAGTTCCAACAAACTCTTCTGCATCCCTCAAAGTCCGTTGTAGTTCTCTGCTCGTTCTTCCACTGGTGGTGGGTGGATTCACCTGCTCTCCTTCTTGCACTTCCTTGGAAAAGCTTTCCTTAGGATCCTTGTGCCTTGGAGAGGCACTAGAGCCATCATCCGTAGGTCGTTGTGGCTGGACCAACGAATCCTCCTCAGATTGCATAGCTAAAGATATTTCTCGAGACTTCTGGAAGGCTCTCTCCTCCATGAACTGCACATCTTGTCTTACTACTATCTTCCTACTCTCGGGAATATAGATGCGGTAAGCCTTCGCATTCTCGCTATATCCCACAAGGTACCCTTTTTTAGCAGTCTGTTCCAATTTCTTCCTCTTCTCATCGGGTACATGGCAGTACGCTATACTGCCAAATATCCTAAAGTGGCTCACTTTAGGCTTGCTGCCAGTGAACACACTCTCAGGAGTAACCTTTCCCAATGCGTTATGAGGAACCCTGTTCTGTACATACACGACTATATTACAAGCTTCAGCCCACAAAAAATTGGGCATGTCTTGGTCATACAACATTGCCCTCGCAGCTTCCACAATAGTCCTGTTCTTCCTCTCTGCGACACCATTCTGCTCCGGATTATGGAGTAGTCCATTCTCTCTTGATGACTTCCTTTGCGCAGAACCTTGTGAAATCCTTTTCAATGTACTCTCCACCATTGTCTAATCGCAATGTCTTGATCCGCTTTCCCGTTAGATTCTCCACCAAAGCCTTAAACTCTTTGAATCGCTCAAAGACCTCATCTTTGGTCTTCAGAAAGTAGATCCATGTCTTTCTGGAATGGTCATCGATAAATGTGACAATATACTTTGCACCACTGGGAGCATTTGTGGACATTGGTCTGCAGATGTCTGAGTGTATCAATCCCAAGACACTCTTGGCCCTATTGCTGCTTTTCGGATATGCTGCCTTGGCATACTTCCCTAATACACACCCTCTGTAGACATCTTCTCGCTTGGTGCTAAGTTCCGAAGCTCCCGTGATGGTCTTCTTGAGAATCCTCAAGGCTCCATGATGTAGATGCCCCATTCTTCTATGCCATAATTCATTCTAATCTCTTTCATCATTACTGCCTATTAGTGCCATTGGGGACTCGAGCTGTAACTTGCACAGTTTATGGCTCTTTACTCCAATTTGTGCCTTATTTTTCCAACTAGGGTGTTTGACATACACTTTGTTGCCAATAAAGTATACATTGTAACCCTTGTTTTTGAAGCTGAGACACTAAGAGCAAGTTCATCCCTAATCCTGGTACATGCGGTACGTTGGTGGCCTGAAGCTTGTTGCCAGCTTTTGTTTGAATTATTATGGGGCCTCTTCCAATAGGGGTACATTTTGCCTTGCTTCTCATAGTGATTTGAAAATTCATTTGCTCCTCCTGGTAGCTTGAGAAACATTCTCGAACTTCCGTCATGTGAGCAAATGCTCCACTGTCAATATACCAGATCTCTGGAGAGGCTATGCTTGACACACAAGAAAATTCCTCTTCTAGTCTGGATGCCAGAACTGAAACGTCATGATCCCTTTGTTCCTCCATGCGCTCTGGAGGACTACGTGAACCCTTCTGAGTTGCATCATTGTTGAACCTCCGTTCCATTGCAAAACCTCCTCTTCTGTTACTCGTCTTTTGCTCTGATACAATGTGAAATTTTCAAACTGAAACACTACTGCAGTGATAGATTTATTTCACCTACTTATTTATGATAAGTTATTTACAAATTTTCTTTTAGTAAATTCTGAAATAAATACAACTGCAATATTCACTTAACCATAAGCAGAAAATAGAACAAAACACATATAACACAATAGAAACAACCACATGAACACAATTGTTTTTGGACAATTGTCCCTAGAAAAACCCAATGCGGGAAAACCGGTGTAGCAGATGAGGGTTTGTATTATTCTTCAGCAAAGAAAAATATTTTACGAAAATTAGACGAGCAAACTTCTAGAATACACCTGAGATAAATTCCTGACATCCTTTGGGAGAATTTTTGACACCTGGAAGCCACCCTAGCTCCCTCTGCGTCACTTTGCTTGATCTTCTGCGCAGTCCCTACGCTGGACTGCGTCACTCTGGGCAGGGACTCGATGCTGCTGCTCAACGCTATCCTCTGTGGCCCTCTACGTCCTTCTCTTGCCTTTCTCTGCCTCTGTTGACCTCCCCTTCCTTCTTCTGCCTCTGCAATTCTGCCTTTGCAACTCTTCCTCTGAAATCGAATTCTATTTCTTCAAAATTGATTTCTTTCGGGTACCGAGTGTCTGCCTTCCAAATGACCCTCAAGCCAAAAGACAAGGAGAAGAGTCAAGATGACATTGGAAGAAACCCTACTCCAAGAAGATATGCAGATGGTGTCAAGAATGCAAGAGGCAATAAATTTGACCAAAGGAATTTAGGGCAAAATGATCTTAGAAGTACATCAAGACAAAACTCTGTAGAAAGTATGAAGGATGCAAAAGTCAACGGATATCATCAAAGAATCCCAAGGCAAAAAGACTTTAGAAGTATATCAAGACAATCTCCATCTCCCATGTACCAAAGTATATTTTTTGGTTATTGCTATTCTTGTACAAACTTTGGGCATATGGCAAAGGATTGTAAAGCATACCACGAGGACAAATATTATGGTCCACATAAGTTCCCTAGAAGAAAATTTGCAGTAAGAAGTCATGGTTCCTCATTCATGAACAAGATGGAATGCTTCAAATGCCATAACATTGGACATATGACTCACAATTGTAACTTGACTTGGGTCCCTAAACAAGCTAAAACCATGACTACTAAGCCAGAAAAGAAAGTGACACAAGTATGGAGAAGAAGGCAGATTGGATCAAAAAGTGTCTTGAACACTCAAGGCACCAACTCGTGTTGTTGATCTAACGAGTACATCTTTGGCAGATGTGATATTCCAAGTTTTTGATAATGAAATTCTGCCAAAAGGGAGACCATGCATACTGTTAGGGGGAACTAGTGACTCGTGCCTACTCTTGCAGAAGCTATCCGTGAAGAGCCCTATGAAACCCTTGACGAGTCACACATGGACAATCATCTTTGATAGATCATCTCTCGGGAGCAACTCCATTGAAGAACATGATCCTTTACTCATCCGATGGACCATTGTTGAAAATGTCTTCCACTTGATAACAAGGCAACAATCTTTCTTGTATAAAGCAAAAAGAAAAGCTAGAGGAGTTTATGCAGGTAGGGGGAGTCGGTTGATTATCTACCTCAACTATTTCCATGAAGGCATGCAGAGGCTTAGGGGGAGCAAGTACATTAAAGAAGAACACCATGACAGGGCGAGCAACATATCTATCATGGAGAACTATCATTGGTGAAGAAAATACGATGGAGTAGTATGTCAAGAAGCAACTTGATAGGTGGAGTACTTGGGCACCTCATTTTCCTTTGATGTCAAAGGGGGAGAAATTGTTGAAAGGGCAAGGATATTGCTATCAATGACAAAGGGGGAGACTGCTGGTCAAAGTTGTCATTGATGTCAATATGGCATTGTTTGTGATGGCAAATATTCTTGTGATGTGTGATGCTTGAAACCCTAGCTCTAGATAGCTCTTGATTATTGATCATAATGCCTTAGTGATGCAAGCCCTAGAACTCAACTTGCTATATGATGTTCTAGCCTAGGTGAAGATCCCTTAGCCCTAATATTTTGATGCAAGTCCTAATACTTATGATGACCTACATGAATTGAACCCTAAGCCTATGAAGAAGACCTTCTCATACATGAATGAAGCCCTAATCCTAATGAAGAGTACATGTGAAGGACCCCGCATAAACTTGAAGGCCTAAATCTATGAAGAAAGAGCCTTAACTCTGCCCAAAGCATAATATCCTAAAAATAATGATGACAGTTCACAAAATCCAATTTTCTTGTTGGAAAATTGACCTCATTAAAAGATGAAATTGACACCATCTTGTAGAGGACAATTTCCCCTTTCCAACGAGTTATCACACGCCCTCTAACTCATAAACCGAGAGAAAATAAATTTTCAATGATAAAATATTATATTTTATGCTAGCCGACCTAAGCCGACTTGTGTAGGCTTGACATGTCGTCCAAGAGACATGTCTCTTCGTTGGAGGTCAAATTAGTATAAATACAAGTGTAAATACTTCATTTGATCCATTAATTCAGTGAAGATTTCGAAGATAAGACACAAAAGACGACAAAACAACAAGGAGGCCGAGGAGGACTAGGTATCTCTATCTTGGGCAAATTCTATTAAAGGTTTTGAGGATAGTCATCTATTACAATTCTATTTTTGGCACAGAGAACAGTCTTGACTGTGGAAGAATTGCACTATACCTCGGATTTCAGAACTACAACAATTTTATACCTCAGACCTGTTGAGACTATACTCCATACCTCAGATTTCAGAGCTACAACAACCTTACACCTCGGATTTGTAATTACAGTGGACTATCATTTGGAATCTGTCCACCTGTAGCAACTCAAATTAGTGATCACAGTGAACTATCATTTAGAGTCTATAGCAGCTCGGATTTGTGACTATAATATCATTTGAAGTCTGTCCACCTGTAGCAGCTCACTGTAACCTATCCTTTTGGACCTGTGGAAACTTATACCCTCATATTTGTTACAGTCACTTGAGGCTCAATTCTTGTGGCTCAGATTTATGAATAGAACCTCAGACCTATAGCTAACGCCCTCCTCGGATCTATGTTATCCTATAGAATCTCGGACACTGTCACCTTGATGACCTCGGAGCTCAGGTCACAAAGCTACAACAAAGTAAATGATAGTCAGACTTAAACAGTGGAAGATTTAAGCTTGGTGATATTGCTAGCCCTCGATGCTTATATCGGTGAATGAGCAGTGAAACATTTGGACCATGAAGAACCCATGGAGCAAAGAAGTCTTTGTACAAAGAAGCCTAGGACAGTGAAAGGCCTTTGGAGCAGTGAAGTGCTTGGACCTATATCACTGACCTGAAGGTGAGCATCATCTGAGGCAGGTAGTTGTGAAGTTTGCTTAAAGATCCTTGAAGGGGAGTCTTGTTAAGCTTGAATCGCAGTGTTGTGGGCCCTTTGAAGAATACCATTGTGAAACAATTTTTGAACTCTTAACGAAGTGTTGAAGAGATCTTTGAGGATCATCTAGCAAGCATCCTGAAGATTGTATTGAGAATATCTTAATGATTAAGTGTCCTTTGAAGGAAGTCCTAGAGGCTAGTGTAGACATCCCCGAAGCAGAGTACCTGAAAACTGTACTGAAGCATACATCATTGGAGATGCTCTTGGTGCATTGCTAGGAACTTATTGAAGAATAGTAAACGCTGATCTTGGAGGCAATCTTTGAGACATGATGCTTTGTTGAAGCCCTCATGAGGTAACCTTGGAGAGAGTGTTTGGGTGACATGAAGAGCAGTGGTGACACCTTCTAAGAAGACGAAGTTGTCATTAATGAAGTAATTTGGAGATCAAGTGAGGGCATTGTTGAAGACGAACGTGAAGACTTTGTCAGGGTTGGCTATAGAAGATATTGGGAGCCTTGAAGAACAATAAACACATCTTGACGAATTGAAGCTGTGGGTTGGAGCCCTAGACGATAGGAGTCCTCAAGAAGACTAGGTTGGAGCCTGTACTAGAGATAGTGTTGGAGCCCTAGGAGGTTGGTGCCTCATAGTGACATGGTTGGAGCCTCGGGAAGTCCAAGTTGGTGCTTGACAATGTATAGGTTGGTGCTTGGTAGGATTGAAGATTGGTGTCTTCATCTAGGGTTGGAGCCCTACACATTATTGTATTGGATTTATTGTAAAGAAGAGGATAGATGTCCTCGTTATAAATGACTAATGAAAGTATTTATTCTTATTGTTCATTTTGTGTTCTAATTATCAGTGATATAACCGGTAAAAATAACAATTGAAAAGAAATATGGAATCACTCCCCTCTCAGTGTTTCCAACAATTGGAATCTAAGCCGGTACCTTCACTCATAAGCCTAACAACTTGAAGGTAGATCCTTAGAAGACAAATTGCAAAGGCAAGGAAGAAAGGCTCCAAACCATGTGAAAATGTCTCTTCCTTAGTTAAGAATTTCGATGAAAACCAGGTTCACAAAGCCCCTATGTTGAATGGAACAAATTTTGAAGTATGGAAGGGTAGATTGAAATTATTTTTTATGGCTCAAGGTTTTGAAGTTTGGGAACCAATGATTACCGAAAGCACGATGGAAGAAGAATCCAAGGAATATAATGCAAAAGAGATAAGAGAAATCTTGAGTGGGCTACCAGATCCTATAAAAGCCAAAGTGGAGAAATGTTCATCAGCAAAAGGTATGTTAGACAAACTTCAAGATCTTCAGTCAAAAGGAGAATTGATCATGTCCTCTAGTCAAGAAGATGATGCAAAGCAAGAAGGAAATCTAGAACCCATAAAAGAAGCTGAAAACAAAAGTGAAGACATCAAGACCGAGGAGGACCTAGAAGATGAAAGAAAACGAAGATCTCAAAGAAGATCTGAAGGCAAAACTTGTAGCTGCCCTAGAAGAGATAAGCAGTTTGAAAAAAGAAAATTAAGACCTCAAGAAGCAAGCACGAGATGGTGGCCATGACCTTGATAAGACAAGGAAGGAAGTTGACCTATTCAAGCTTCAGCTACAAGAAAGAGATAAGGAGCTCACCAAGCTAAAGGAGGAATTTCATCAAAATAAGAAAAGGCATCATGAAGTCATCATATCCATGAAAAATCAATTGGATAAAGTAAAGGAAAGGGAAGACGCTTTGTCAAGCCATCCTGAACAAAGACAGGAGGACTTGAACAAACTCGAAGCGAAAATTGGTCAATGCAAGGAAGAGGTCACATCCCTTAAAACTCAACTAGAAGAAGCGAAGAAACAAGCACAAGGAGCTGAAAAGGTGATGGAAGTTTTGACCTGTTGAAAAGTGTAACTAGGTTAGATTTTCATAATAAACTATATTTATGTTTTTATGTAAATGACAAAAGGTTAAATAGTATGTCATGTTCCACTTGTCAAAATTGTGTGAAAGACTTCGCTCCAAAAACTATGTTATGTCGGCCCTCATCGAGTTAATGGAATTCGGCTGTTGGAATATACATGTCGGCTTAAAAAAAAAGGAACAACCTTTATATATATAGGCTCACGTGGGTAGTTTCAAAGATACACATTCGAACATACATTCGAATATACATTCGAACACCCATTCGAACTTTGACTTTGACGGATGCGAGTTAATACATCTGTGGCTTTGTATATGTATATAGCGTAAATTTATTTAGAAGAAAACGATTATCATCTTCTCGGACTTGCACAAAACAAATCGCAGAATTGCGCATTCACCAGGTACACAGAAATTCAGGATTGCAGAGATTTTGAGATTGCTGAGATTCTGAAATACTGCATTCACCAGAAGTTCAGAAGGTTCGAAATACGAAGTACGCCTCAGGTAAGTTTCATCACATCATTGCTGCTCTGCGTTAAATCAATATTTGTGAAAGCACAAGATAGAGACCGAGTTTCTCTGTGAAGAACAATAATTAATGACAAGTGGCTTTGGAGAAAATCTCAGTGTTCATTAGTAAGGGGTCTTGATCTTCGTCTATTGAATAATCTATAAGAAGAGATTTGCAGGTTTTTGACCCTGGCATACAATCTATATTTTGTGTCTGTGTTCTTTCTGATTCAATAGCTGTTTGATGTATGTCAATGATTAAAGATAAATGAGCTAAGGAATAACACAAGCAGTTATTGAGAAGAGAATTTGAATCAAACATTGCCCTGCTGAATTCTCAACATGGTATTAGAGCTAAGGTCAGTCAAGGGCATCATGAAGATCATCAAAAGGATTGCAAGTCAATTAAAGGAAAGGTTCAAGAAAATATGGAATTTCCTATTTTCTTCTAAAATGATCTCCTCTATAGAAAAGGATGAAGGTCTTTTCTCAGCTCTATCCGGAACTTCTCAAGACGAAGATGCTTGGGTAATTGATAGTGGCGCCTCAAGACATATGACTGGAAATTCAAATCAATTGAAGACTTTATCAAAAGGAAAGTCCACCTATTCTGTGGAGCTTGGAGATAACAATAGTTATCCCGTAAAAGGCATTGGATCTACATCAATAAAACTTGAAGATGGTAGCAGCATTCACATCAACAATGTTTTATTTGTTCCAGGCTTGCAAAAGAACTTATTTTCAATTTCAAGCTTAGAAGACAAGGGAGATAAAGTAGCTTTCATTGATGGAAAAGTAAAGACTCACATATAAACCAAGCCAAAACTATTGGCATTCGAGAAGGAAGACTTTACAAATTGACAACCCCGTTAGCACAAGCCTTAGTTCACATCGAAGTTAGTCCATGTGAACTATGGCATCGAAGATTTGGACATTTACACTTCAAAATCCTTCCTTCCCTAAGTTCCATTGTAGAAGGAATTCCAAATCTCAAAGAAGATCATGAGGGTATCTACAAAGGATGTGCATTAGGTAAAAATGTCAAAAGGCCATTTGGAAGCAGTGCTTCAAGATCAAAAGACATTCTTGATCTAATTCACTCCGATGTGTGTGGTCCTATGGACCATAAATCTCTTGGAGGTCATATCTACTATGTCACTTTTATAGATGATCACTCACAAAAGACCTAGGTTTATCTGTTAAAATCCAAAGATGAAGTTTTTACAAAATTTCAAGAATTCAAAGCTGAAGTCGAAAATCTTACAGAAAGAAAAATCAAAATATTAAGATCAGATAATGGTGGTGAATATACATCCAAAGAGTTAATTGCATTCTGTAAGGAGTCAGGGATTAAGAGGGAGCTTATAGTTCCATACAATCCCGAACAAAATGGTGTTGTAGAAAGAAAAAATAGATCCATTGAAGAGATTGTAAGAGCAATGATTCATGATCAAGATCTGCCAAAATTCCTGTGGGGTGAAGCAACTAAAACAACAGTATATATTCAAAATAGATGTCCTCACAGATCTCTTGATGATAAAACTCCAGAAGAAGTATTTACTAGAAAGAAGCCATCTGTAGACCACCTTCAAATTTTTGGATGTCCTGTATATATCCATATACCAAAGGACAAAAGAAAGAAGTTGGATCCCTTTGGAATAAAGTGAATTTTTGTTGGATATAGCAACTCATCAAAAGCATTTAGGATCTACGTGAAGGATGGTCATCGCATAGAGATTAGCCGCGATGTCTTATTTGATGAAAGTATAGCTTTTAAAAAATCAAGGGATCTTCCCATAGACTCTGAAGACGAAGAATTTCCCACTCTTGGGGAAAATGAAATCCAAGAAGAAATCAACCAAGAAGGAGAAGGTCCTAGCAATCCTGTTCAACCATTAACCATTCCTAAAACAAGAAAAAGGCCTAATTGGTTGAAATCCACATTACCTGATGCTGAAGGTCATGAAGCACCCAAAGGAACATTTAGAGAAAGCAAGAAACCCAAAAGATATTCTGGGTATGCTGCATACATGACAAAATTGATAGAAGCAGAACCAACTACATTCTAAGAGGTTTTTAACAACTCTGAATGGAAGAATGCTATGAATGAAGAGTATCAATCTATGATTCTATCATGAAGAATGGAGTATGGGAGATTGTGTCTAGGCCCAAGGACAAATCTGTGGTCACTTCCAAGTGGATCTACAAGATCAAACATGCCATTGATGGAAGCATAGATAAATATAAAGCAATATTTGTAGCCAGAGGTTTCTCTCAACTTGAAGGCATTGATTATGAAGATACTTTTGCTCCTACAGCAAGATACACCACAATTCGATCTCCGATTTCTTTGGTTGCATTAAATAAATGGAACATCCACCAAATGGATGTCAAAACTGCATTTCTAAATGGCACTATAGATGAAGAAATATACATAGAACAACCCTTGGGTTTTGAAGTCAAGGATAGGGAGACATGTATGCAGATTAAAGAAAGCACTATATGGTCTCAAACAAGCTCAGGGCATGGTATGCTAGGATAGATGCTTATCTTCAAAGACTTGGATTCAAGAAATGTTCTGTTGACCCTAACCTATATGTCAAGATAGTAAAGGATGACCCTGTGATCATTCTTCTGTATGTAAATGATCTTCTCCTTACTGGTGTAGAAGGTCGTATTGAAGAAAGAAAGAAGCATCTAGCAACAGAATTTGATATGAAGGATCTTGGTCTAATGCATTACTATTTGGGACTAGAAGTCTGGAAAGGACCTAATGAAATCTACTTAGGTCAAGGGAAGTATGTGATGAAAGTGCTAAAGAAGTTTAACATGTTGGATTGCAAACCTATGTCCACTCCGATGATCACAAACTTGAAAACACTGAGGAGTTTTGAATCATGTCCGGTAGATCCTTCTAGATATAGACAATTGATTGGCTCACTGATGTACTTGGTAAATACACGACTAGACATATGCTTTGCAATAAATGTTCTCAGTCAATTCCAAGTAGAACCAAGGCAAGATCATTGGATAGCAGCAAAACATATTTTGAGATATCTTCAAGGGACCATCCACTACTGCCTAAAATATGAAAGAAGGAATGATGTCCAATTAAGTGGATATGCTGATTCCGATTGGGGAGGCAGTGAACAAGATGGAAGAAGCACTACTGGTGGATGTTGTTGAAATTTGGTTACCGGAGGACAGGTGGTTCCCTAAGGCTTTGATCTTTGGCCTAGGGAAAAGTGTCCAAAAGAATTTAATTTTTCTCCTAAGGTGACTTTATAAAGTTATAAAGTCAAATCTAATTTAAAAGTGACTTTAAGTGATAAAGTTACTAAGTCTAATTTTAAAGTGACTTTAATAAAGTCAATGTGAAATTAGAAAAAAGTGACTTTGGAAATAAATGACTAAGAGGGTCTTTATTAAAGCGGGGTGAATTAAAAAATAGAAAGTGAGATTTAAATGGGCATTTAATCTCAGCCCTAGATCTAAAGCTATCTCGGCCATTGGATTTAGGGATTCCCCAAATGTCACTTAGGGTTAGGTTAAAGGAGGAAAAGGAGGGAAAATGTCATTCATTCTTTCATGAGCAGATTGAGAGAAGAGAAGAGAAAGCAAGGGAGAAATTTCTGAGTAGTGAGGAGAAGGAGGGCAGCAGCTAAAGACTTCAACAAATCCATACAGCAACAAAGAGGCACAGTTCCCAAGGCAGAAATTTGTACAGCAGGAGTGGCACGTTTTTCGAGGAAGGAGGCACAGTTTTTGAGGAATTTGTAACAACTTCTACACAATTTTTTGGGCAGATTTTGGGCACAAAAATCGAGGAGAAGTACTGTTGTTTGGTGGCACAGATTTCGAGGAAATCCGTACAACAACCGTATAGCAGCTTCAACACATTTTTCGAGGTAGAGGGAGGTACATAAATCGAGGAGGAGGCAGTGCTGTACATTTCGTACAACAGTACAGCCATACAACTGGGCACAAAAATCGAAAAGTATAGTCAACATTTAATGCTGAAATTAATGCTGTAAAATTTTTGTTTTGTTAGTTTACTGTTTAGCACGTTTTCCAAGGCGGTGTATAAGCACGGAAATCAAGATAAGTACATTTGTTAAGTTGCTGGAATTTTTGCAGTAATTTCTGTCTCACTGTAAAAGCTATTTATCCGAAATAAGAAGAGCTTTCGAACTAGTTTTCCCCAAGAGTTGTAGGGGGTTTTTCCAGGGCCACTTTGACCAAAAATCAGCGTGTCAAATTTCTGTGTGGCTGATTTATTTTTCTGAGTTTTTATTTCTGCATTTCAGCACTGTGAAATTTCCAGAGTTTGTGTTTTCAAAAAATATTTATTTTTCCAGCTTGTTGAATGTATGGCTATGGGAATGGGCATTTAACTCTATGGGAGAAATAAGGAGAAACTGAAAACCGGGGTTGGGAACAGAAATTTCTAAAGATGCTTTAGTTTGGATCCTCTATGATCTCATGGATAAGCAGAAAACAAGACACTGTTGCCTTGAGTAGTGCTGAGGCTGAATTTGTTGCAGCCTATGAAATAAGTAAAGAAGCAGTCTGGTTGAGGAAGTTGTTATGTGACTTATTTGAAAAACCTATGAACCCTACTGTGATGCAATGTGATAACAACAGTTGTATACGTTTGTTTGAAGATCTAGTTTTTCATGGAAAGACAAAGCACATTAACAACATATATCATTATGTACGTGAGCTAGTACAAAATGGAGTGCTACAACTTCAGTATATTCCTACTGATGAGCAGGTATCTAACATATTGACGAAATCACTTCCAAACAAGAAGCTTGGGTACTTAAGAGACAAGCTTGGCTTGGTGGATATGTCCTCCCTATGTGAGAGGGAGAGATAAACACTCATTCTTGTCTTCATTGGAAGAAAGAATGGAGTATTTGGTAAACATTTGGCATCCGATACTTCTTGAGAATGTAGTAGTACATTCAAGAAAGGAGTAGTCGTGGACCGATATTCTTTGAGGGTTAGCTACTTCCAATGAGGTCATACTTGGTGAACACCCGGGTGGAGTATGTACCTTGGAGAGACAATGACGATGGTGTCTATAAGTCATTGGTCTCGCCAACATTGTAGCCCATTCTCTCTTCGGGAGATGGGGCTGTTAGTCAAGGCCTTGCACTATGACAATGCTAGTTGTTATGATGCTATAACAGATGGGTTACAAATTTGACTCTTCTTATGAGATCTCTTCAGATTGAGAATGACCAAGTACCATTATGAATACCTCCCTAGTTAAGAGGGAGTGTTGAAAAGTGTAACTAGGTTAGATTTTAATAATAAACTATATTTATGTTTTTATGTAAATGAAAAAAGGTTAAACAATATGTCATGTTGCATTTGTCAAAATCGTGGGAAAGACTTCGCTCCAAAAACTATGTTATGTCGGCCCTCATAGAGTTAATGGAATTCGACTGTTGGAATATACATGTTGTCTTAAATAAAAAGGAACAGCCTTTATATATATAGGCTCACATGGGCAGTTTCAAAGATACACATTCGAACTTTGACTTTGACGGATGCGAGTTAATACATCTGCGGCTATGTATATGTATACAACGTAAATTTATTTAGAAGAAAACGATTATCATCTTCTCACACCTGCACAAAACCAATCGCAGAATTGCGCATTCACCAGGTACACAGAAATTCAGGATTTTGAGATTTTGAGATTCTGAAATACCGCATTCACCAGAAGTTCAGAAGGTTCGAAATACGAAGCACGATTCAGGTAAGTTTCATAACATCGTTGTTGCTCTGCGTTAAATCAGTGTTTGTAAAAGCACAAGACAAAGATCGAGTTTCTCTGTGAAGAACAATAATTAATGACATGTGGCTTTGGAGAAAATCTCAGCGTTCATTAGTAAGGGGTCTTGGTCTTCGTCTATTGAAAAATCTATAAGAAGAGATTTGCAGGTTTTTGACCCTGGCATACAGTCTATATTTTGTGTCTATTTTCTTTTTGATTCAATAACTATTTGATGTATATCAATGATTAATGATAAATGAGCTAAAGAATAACACAAGTAGTTATTGAGAAGAGAATTTGAATCAAACATTGCCGTGTTGAATTCTCAACATGACCCTCCTGGAAGGACAAGTCAATGAAGCAGAAAGGGAAAGAAATGCCATGATATGCCAACTAGAAGAAAAATATGAAGAGATCTTCAAATTAAAATCAAATATCACCTCCCGGATGTGGGTGCGCATTGAGATCAATACGGTGGCTGGCCCAAGGCGAGACACCTGGCCAAGCCACCTGCCCACTCCAGAGCATGGTACCAAGGCGTTAAAGGCCCTTGGGGTTCGGCGACGAGCATTCATAGCTCACTCGCTCTGCCATTACTCTGCAACTTGCTCGACGCCTAATTCAATGGAGACGTGTCCCATCTCCAGCATAGCTATTTTTGTCCAACACTCTCTGGTTTTGTGATTCACCCCGTCTAGGCTTTTGAGCTCCATCTCTCCGCTCCATCTTTGTCTTCGGCTCGCCAACCAGTCGACCAAAGCTTCAAGTCCTCCCTCAGCTCAGCGAGATGCTCGACACGATATTCACTCTCCCTCAGAGGCTGACCTCACTCCGTGCTCGCCACACGCCTCCCCTCTGCATTCTCCCCCCTTCAAGCCTAGCCGATGTGATAATTTGCCGTGCCTGCCTTCGTGTCTTCCGCATCTGCCCGCTGGTTCGCCCCCTTTGTCTTCTCATTCAGTCTCTTTGTCTTCTCAATCTGCCTCTTTGTCTTCTCATTCGGCCTCTTTGCATACTTATAAGGCCTTCAGCCCCAGCATGCCGCGTAGGCATCGTTTGAGATGCAGGCGGGGGGGTGGCAGAGGCACTGGTTCTCGCCCGCCCCTTTCTTGCCATGAAGTCTGCAACACCTAGCCTCCGGCAGGCAATGTAGCACATTTTCACTTCAACAGTGCTATAGACAGTCCAAGAATTACCGCCACCATTTCAGTTGTGTTTCAGGAGGAGCAGCATGGAGATATCGCCTCTGGCTCCAACAAGCGCAAGAGGAAGTTAACAATTTCCATGAGGCCTCCTCAGGTCTCCAAAAAATCTGTGACCCTCCCTGTCAAATCAGGTTCGCAGACCTCCAGCAGTGAGGGCAATGGCAGTCAGAGCTCTGCGCACTTGGACAAGCAGTTGCAAGGAAAAAGCTCAACTTCCTCATCTGAGAACAATGCCCAGAAATCCAAGGAAGACGATGAAGATGTGGAGGATGACTACAGCTGTCCAATTGTGGAGGAGACTCCTTCACACATCGACAGCTAGTCTTCTTTTCTTTTTTTGGACTTTTGCTATGATTTGCTGCATTCTAGGACATGATGACTGTAATCACTATTTCTGTAAACGCTGGTTTTTGTGCAACTCTGTAATTGCTGGTTTCCCAGTTATGGGCGGCATCTTATGGGCTGGTTTCCCCTATAGGGGCGGTCTCTTTTTTGATTTTTTGATTAAGACTCCCTCCGGAGTTGGATAGCTTTGCAACCCTGGAGGCAGGTCTCGCTTTGTATATTATGTTTTATATCAATAGATTAAACCAACTTAGAATAAAATAAATAATCAAATATCACCTCTCTCAAGGTCGAAACATGTGAAACTTCAAAGATAAAGAAAGAAATGGAGATCAATCTAGCAAAGAAGGATGAAGAATGCAAGATGATGAAAGAAGAAATTGATCTTCGAAGGAAAGAAGTCGATCATCTGAACAAGAGTCTAAAGAGCTCCCAAACCCTAGATGACATCCTAAGTCATCAAAGATCTCCTCTTAAATCAGGTCTTGGCTATGTAGGTGAACCCTCAAGCAAGAATGATGAAAACCCTAAAGCTTCAAACAACAACGATGTGGAGAAGCCTGGAAAAAATATTGATGCCCCGAGTTCCAGCAAAGACGACATTGTAAGAAACCCTACTCCATGAAGATATGTAGATGGTGTCAAGAATCCAAGAGGCAATAAATTTGACCAAAGGAATTTAGGGCAAAGTGATCTTAGAAGTACATCAAGGCAATACTCTGCAGAAGGTATGAAGGATGCAAAAGGAAATGGATATCATCAAAGAATCCCCAGGCAAAAAGACTTTAGAAGTATATCAAGACAATCTCCATCTCCCAGGTACTAAACTATATTTTTTGGTTATTGCTATTTTTGTACAAACTTTGGGCATATGGAAAAGGATTGTAGGGCATACCACAAGGAAAAATATTATGGTCCACATCAACTCCCTAGAAGAAACTTTGCAAGAAGAAGTCATGATTCCTCATTCATGAACAAGATGGAATGCTTCAAATTTCATAACATTGGACATATGGCTCGTATTTATAACTTGATTTGGGTTCTTAAACAAGCTAAAACCATGACTACCAAGCCAGAAAAGAAAGTTAGACAAGTATGAAGAAGAAAGCAGATTGGATCAAAAAGCGCCTTGAACACTCAAGACATCAACTCATGTTGTTGATCTAACGAGTACATCTTTGGCAAATGTGATATTCCAAGTTTTTGATGATGAAATTTTGCCAAAAGGGAGACCATGCATACTGTTAGCGGGAGCTAGTGACTCGTGACTACTCTTGCAGAAGCTATCCTTGAAGAGCCCTATGAAACCTGTTGAGCACTTGAGTGGCACTTGATGATTATGTGAAGACTCCATGCCCAAGGATGAACCAGAGGACACTTGTACCATCAGATATCATCAGATATCATCAATTCAACAAAGTTTTTGAACTCTACTTCTATTTCTCAATATCTTTCTCTGATGCACAAATTGCACGCCCTACGGGGAATTGTAATAAGTGATGATAGTAATGATGAATTTGAGTCAGCATTGAGTCTGTAACAAGCCTAGGATGTTGGGACTCAATCAGCAAGCGAGTACACTTTTGAGTGTTTTTTTACTTAGTTAATTATTCTTCTTTTTTAGAGGCAAATAATTTTCTAGGTTTTTTCACTCATTGCATTGCCCCAAAGCCGGGGAGATAGCTTGAATGTTGAGCCCCTGACGCAACTTAGAGTATAGAGTCAATGTATATTACCATACTAGATCATGCAATTTTTTTTGTGGAATTTGGTTAGGTCTAGGTAGTGATTTTTTAATTTTTTAGATTTTCCGCAGGTCAAAAATTGCAATAAAAATTGTAATTGAATTGTAATAAGTGTTGTCTAGAGAAGTTGTATGAGGTATGAGTAATCAAAATTACACCTCACCCTCAAATTTTTAACACTATGAAGGGTTAAAAATGTGTTTTGAACCCTCAAAACCCACTTTTCCTAAGTTTAGTGAGAAATCTGGCAATTAATTAAGCCAAAAATTAAATAAATGGAGAAAAATAAATATCCACACATGCTAAATGAGGTGGAAATGAGGTGGAATATTATGGAGGAGTTAAAGTGAAGTCCCAAGGTGATGTGGAATCCTAAAATCAAGGAAAAGACATGTGCTCAAATAAAATTGAATTTCTAGCATTAAATGAGAGATGCTTACTTGAAAATTCGAATTTGTGAAGTTAGGGGATATTTGGGAGTTTTTGGGAGAATATTTAGTGGAGATTTTTGTGGGAAATTGTCTCCACATGGTTTACCACCCATATACACTTGTCATTCCATCATAAAATTCGAATTTGGCACATAAGGGAAGAAGAAAATGATGTCCACTTGCCAGAATCCGATTTTTACACTTGGCAATGAAGCTCCACATATCAAATTCGAATTTGCCTTGTGATCTCCTCCCTCTCACCACTTGGCATTTGGTTCTTCATTGGGATTTGCTCCCAACTTTCTATATAATAGAGCCATGGGCTGTCATGTTGTATCATGTTATGAGCTATGGGCTTGAAGAAACTTTGCCATTTTTGTATATCAATAAAATCAAGACTTTGGGGCTATTTAGCGGATGTTCTCTTGGCTTTATGAAGTGATTTTTTTCCATACCATTGCTATTTATTTGAATTCGTTTATGTGCTTGATCAATATTAGTTTATATTTGCCATCTTGCTTGGATTGATGCGTGCAAGCTATCTTGCATGCATCATTGATTTAGAATATTATTCTAGGAATTAGCTTGCCAAGTCATTTTCAAAGGAATGTTTGGTTTATTTATTTCATTATGATGCTCTAATCCTTCTGCAGACTGATATTTGTTTAAGTGTGTAGGGAAGATCTATTCGTATTGTGTGCAGGAAATCCATCCGGGCGTGGGAGAAGTCTCAAATAGATCAACTCACTACTAGATTCAAAGCGATCCAAGACTCGGCTACTTTCAACCCCAAGTTTTGCATCAAAGGAAGACAAAGAGGGAGTTTCTCGTTCTCTAGCTACTTGATCATCTATTTCCATTTTTAAAATCTATTTTTTTTTTCCATTTGTAGAGCGTCTTAAAGTCATATTTGCTACATCAAGAGCGTTTTTATAGACTAGGAAAGAATGGGGGTTTGCTCCCATTCCTTGGGCTAGTGTCTTTGTACATTAATTTGTATTTTAGATCCTCTTTATTTCAGCTTAACGTTTGATTTTTCTTTCGCAGCCCACAAGCTTGAGCTTGAAAAGCGAGGACCTTGAGGAAAAGATGTCAAAAGACAATTGATCCTCCTTGCATGCGAAGGCTACCATTACTTCAAAATCTGATTTTAGGAAGGCCGTAAGCACCTTTGGGACAACAACAAGCTTGACCTTTGCCGAGGGCCTTGGAGCTTTGAAAATTTATATTTTGAAGGTTTTCTCCATAAGTTGTGTTTGTTACACCATTTTTTGGTCATCTAACCTATTATCATTAGATGGACCCAAGTACACCCATGTAAGACCAATTTTACCCTCAGTAAAATTGCTTTCACTATGTAAAATAACTTAATAAAACACATTTATTAGGTTGTTTATGGTCTAAACAGAAAACCCCAAAAGGAAATATTAAACAAATCTATATTTGTTTGAATTTCCTCATGGAATAATTAATTAAACAATAATTTAATTATTATTCCTGGTTATATTTAACTCAAAACAAGGAAATTAATTAGATAAATCCTTATTTATCTTATTATTTTCTAGGAATAATTATTTAAATCTTATTTAAATAATATTCCTTGTTAAATATGACTAAATCATTTATAAATAATTAAATAAACCATTATTTATTTAATTATCATTCAACCACTTCTTTAAAATAATAAATAAATCATTTATTTATTTATTAGTTACAAATAAAGGGATTTGACCCAAGTCAAATACCTTTTCCCCTCCTACAAATATAATAAAATATTCCTAAAAGGTGGTTCTAGAATTTGGTTAATAATATTTTATTCATGCACCAAGTTCTAGACTACCCTAATATTTTGCTATAAATAGAAGGGTTTTCCCATTCATTTGTCACCTTTTGTTGTCTATTAGATCACTCTGGATCTACGCTCTTGGTCTGACTTTGAGCCATTATCATTGTCACATTCTCCATTATTTGCTTAGTGAGCGCCCTTTGAGTTCTATGTTTGTCTGGGTTTTCTACACCAACAAGAGAGAGAAATGCTAGATCTGAAGCGCTGAGGACTTTCAGGAACCCATCCCATTGAGGAGAATTGGAAACACCTTTCTTGTGTTCCTCTCAGGTGCCCTCAATATAAATTTTTTTTCAAAAATATTGTTCTTGTCTTGTCTATTGGATGCATGGAGCTAAACCTTATTTTCACTGCTTAATGTCTTTTTATGCATAGATCTGGATTTGTGCAGCTTTTGTCTTGATCAAATAACTGCAGAGTTGAAGATATTGGCAGCCATATTTGATGTTAGGGCTATTTGTTACGCGTAGCTAAAGTGGTCTTTTTTCGTACACTCCGACAAAAGATTCATACTAACAGTGTTGTAAATTTTTGAGGAGGAGATTAATCTTTTTTTTTTGGCTCTTTATTCGTAGAAGGACCTCCTCTTGGGCAACCTTCTTAAATGTTGTTTTCTTCACTTGTAAGTTGTAATCAATAATAAAATAACTCTTTTTTCCTTGAGGGAGCTTGGGATATTTTTCCCATGGTATCCCCCTTCCTTAGTTGAAGACGAAGGAATTTCTTGGGTGGATTGATTCACTTTCTGATTTTTGTTTTATGCATGCTAATGAATTAACAAATAATGCACTCTACATCCATCTAACTAAATTTCGGTTAAATTAAACTTACAAGCATAAGCCCCAATGCTACAAACTTGAGCAAAATCTCTTTTTATGTGTGAGCAAATTCGCATGGTTGGCAAATTCCATTAATTTAATATTTATGCTTCATGCGTGTTGAGGAACCATTGAACACCTTTTTATAAGAACTTATTTCATTACACTTGCTATTTAATGCCACAACACACATAAGTATATTTTTTCTCTCAAAGTTTGGTTCATTATTGCAAGTAAGTGCTATCTCATCTCTTGTGGAAAATTTGCATGTATCATTTTGAGATTAATCAACATTCATTTCACACAAGCGACTGATTAAAACTTACCTCCAACATAAGTTGGGTGTATAGCCCTCTAGGGACCCTCTACTACCCTATTGACTCTTCATTGTGAGATCCACATAATTTGGGCGAGGGTGAGGTACGGGGATTGAAGAGTTGATTTGAAATGTTTCTTGTAGAGAACATTTAACTAAAATGAACCAAGAGCACTCTTCATCACATTTCCCTTTTTATGGTTGTAGATCTCATGCAAGTTGTGTGATGCTTACTTTCTAATTTCACAAAGTTTAATTTCATCTTCAACATCTAATTTTTTGGTTGTTTTGAACTATGACAAGATATGTCTAAATATTGAGATCTGGTTATCCTTTAATCATTTTATCCTGCAAATATCTTGTGCTGACATCTTTTGTTTTCATTTCAGGATTATTGTGTTCTCATCTTTTGAGCATTATTCTTGAACACTCTATTTGAAGGCACTGGTTGAATGATTTGATATTATTATTTCAAAGCTGTTCATAAATGCTCATAAATATTTAAAGGTAATCCAATTTCACTCTAACAATTATCGTAAAAACTCTAAATCTTTAACTTAGTTTTTCTATTAGGGACCACCCCCCATAGCTAACCTAGGAGAGAGCTAAAACGGAGAGAGTCAGGATCAGTGTGACAACCCCTTCTCTGAGATCCTTGCCACCAACCACACCTTGTGGGGTTGAAGGCTTTTTCCACTTCCTTGTAGGTAGGTGTAGGCGTCAACGAGCGATAACAAAACCCTTGATGAGTCACACATGGACAATCATCTTTGATAGGTCATCTCTTGGGAGCAAATCCAATGAAAAACATGATCACAAGGCAACGATCTTTCTTGTCTAAAGCAAAAAGAAGAGGTAGAGGAGTTTATGCAGGCAGGGGGAGTCAGTTGATCATCTACCTCATCCATTTCCATAAAGGAATGCAGAGGCTAAGGGGGAGAAAGTACATTAAAGAAGAACACCATGATAGGGGGAGCAACATATCTATCATGGAAAACTATCATAGATGAAGAAAATAAGATGGAGTAGTATGTCAAGAAGCCACTTGATAGGGGGAGTACTTGGGCAACTCATTTGCCATTGATGTCAAAGGGGGAGAAATTGTTGAAAGGGCAAGGATATTGCCATCAATGACAAAGGGGGAGATTGTTGGTCAAAGTTGTTATTGATGTCAATATGGCATTGTTTGGGATGGAAAATATTCTTGTGATGCATGTTGTTGCCCTAGATGCCCATGAAACTGTAGCTCTGGATAACTCTTGATTATTGATCATAATGCCCTAGTGATGCAAGCCCTAGAACTAAGCTTGCTATATGATGTTCTAGCCTAGGTGAAGATGCCTTAGCCCTAACATTTTGATGCAAGTCCTAATACTTATGATGCCCTACATGAATGGAACCCTAAGCCTATGAAGAAGACCTTCTCATACATGAATGAATCCCTAATCCTATTGAAGAGTACATGTGAGGGACCCTGCATAAACTTGAAGGCCTAAATCTATGAAGAAAGAGCCTAGCACTATCCAAAGCATAAAATCCTAAAAATAATGATGACAATTCATAAAATCCAATTTTCTTGATGGAAATTTGACCTCATTAAAAGATAAAATTGACACCATCTTGTAGAGGACAATTTCCCCTTTCCAACGATCTATCACACACCCTTTAACTCATAAACCGAGAGAAAATATTTTTTCAATGATAAAATATTATTTTTTATGCTAGCCAACCTAAGCCGACTTGTGTAGGCTTGACATGTGGTCCAAGAGACATGTCTCTTCATTGGAGGTCAAATTAGTATAAATACAAGTGTACATACTTCATTTCATACATGAATTTGGCGAGGATTTCAGAGATAAGACATAAAAGAGGACATAACAACAAGGAGGCTGAAGAGGACTTGATATCTTTGTTTCGGGCAAATTCTATTAAAGTTTTTGAGGACAGTCATCTATTACAATTGTATTTTTGGCACAAAGAACAATCTTGACTGTGGAAGAATTGCACTATACCTCGGATTTTAGAACTACAACAATTTTATACCTCAGACCCGTTGAGTCTATACTCCATACCTCAGATTTCAGAGCTACAACAACCTTACACCTCGGATTTGTAATTACAATGGACTATCATTTGGAATCTGTCCACCTGTAGCAGCTCGAATTAGTGATCACAGTGAACTGTAATTTAGAGTCTGTAGCAGCTTGGATTTGTGATTGTAGTATCATTTGAAGTCTGTCCACTTGTAGCAGTTCACTGTCGCCTATCCTTTTGGACGTGTGGAAACTTATATCCTCATATTTGTTACAGTCACTTGAGGCTCAATTCTTGTGGCTCGGAACAAGATCTCGGACCTACAGTTAACACCTTCCTTGGATCTATGTTATCCTATTGAAGCTCAGACACTATCATCTTGAAGACCTCGAACCTCAGGTCACAAAGCTACAACAAAGTAAATGATAGTCAGACTTAAACAGTGGAAGATTTAAGCTCGGTGATATTGCTAGCCCTCGATGCTTAGATCGGTGAATGAGCAGTGAAACATTTGGACAATGAAGAACTTGTGGAGCAAAGAAGTTTTTGTACAGAGAAGCCTAGGACAGTGAAAGACCTTTGGAGCAGTGAAGTGCTTGGACCTATAGCACTGACTTGAATGTGAGCATCATCTGAAGCAGGTAGTTGTGAAGTTTTCTTAAAGATCCTTGAAGGGGAGTCTTGCGAAGCTTGAAGAGCAGTGTTGTCGGCCCTTTGAAGAGCACCATTGTGAAACAATTTTTGAACTCTTAAAGAAGTGTTGATGAGATCTTTGAGGATCATCTAGCAAGCATCCTGCAAATTGTATCGAGAATATCTTAAAAATTAAGTGTCCTTTGAAGGCAGTCCTTTAGGCTCGTGTAGACATCCTTGAAGCAGAGTACTTGAAAACAATACTAAAGCATACATCATTGGAGATACTCTTGGATCATTGCTATGAACTTATTGAAGAATTATTGAAGACTAATAAAAGCTGATCTTGGAGGCAATCTTGGAGACATGATGCTTTGTTGAAGCCCTCATGAGGTAACCTTGGAGAAAGTGTTTGGGTGACATGAAGAGCAGTGGTGACACCTTCTAAGAAAACAAAGTTGTCATTGATGAAGTAATTTGGAGATCAAGTGAGGGCATTGTTGAAGACGAACGTGAAGATTTTGTTAGGGTTGGCTGTAGAAGATATTGGGAGCCTTGAAGAACAATCAAAACACATATTGACGAATTGAAGCCGTGGATTGGAGCCCTAGAGGATATAAGTCCTCAAGAAGACTAGGTTGGAGCCTGAACTAGAGATAAGGTTGGAGCCCTAGAGGTTGGTGCCTCATAGTGACAAGGTTGGAGCCTTGGAAGATAGGGTTGGAGCTTCATGAAGTCCAAGTTGGTGCTTGGAAAAGTACAGGTTGGTGCCTTATAGGATTGAAGATTGGTGTCTTCATGTAGGGTTGGAGCCCTACACATTATTGTATTAGATTTATTGTAAAGAAGGGGTTTGAAGTCCTCGTTATCGCTGATTAATAAAAGTATTTATTCTTATTGTTCCTTTTGTGTTCTAATTATAAGTGATCTAACTGGTAAAAATAACAATTGAAAAGAAATACTAATTCACCTCCCTCTCAATGTTTCCATCAAAATATACAAATTTTTTAGGGAGAGATCAACACATCAGCTTCTTGGTCATTCATCTGAACATATTGTAGCCTCACGACCCTAATCACTTCCAATATATTGGTTCTTATTATCAATATGCTAGCACAATCTCATGGGTACTCAACCATTATGATGCTGCTTAGGTCATCTCAATATCCAAACAAATCTCGACATAAGCTTCCTTCTTCAACTTCTCCAGCAACACCAAACTCAACTTCAACACTTCTTAAAACAATCGAATCTTATTCACAAAACATCAATACCAACCATCAACAGTGCCTTAGCTATTCTTTGATTCTTTTCCTTGTCGACATTTTCCACAATCATATTCTTTCTCTTAACTATGGTGGATTTACACTTTTGTTCATCAAGCTCCCTCTCAACTTGGGGAGATCAACAACTTTATTCTTCTAGCTACCCAAGCTCTTTCTTTTGTATCATCATATCATCGGAGAACTTCGACCTTACAAAACTTTATTCCTTCATATGGCAATAAGGTCATCATTCAGTCATTAATGTAAACTTCAAAGTCATCAGGGTTCTTGTAACTCCCTCTTTCCATCATGCTCATCATCATCATAGGGTTATCATCAAGTATGAGGTAGGCATACCTCTTTTCAACTTCTTGCAAACCATGTGCCTGCAAATGTCAACAAGTACAACTAGGCACACAAATATATATGTACAAGAGCATGAAATTAACTTTATCAATAACATACTATCACAATGACAGCATCTAGGGTTATCAAAACTTCAAACAAGAAAATAAACCTTAGATATTCAAAACCTAAACCTTGTTAGGGTTTCAATTGTATGGAAGCATTTACACCTTGGGTTACACTTTTACGCCCTAGACTCATACAACAACCTTTTCTATGGTTTTTTCACAAACCTTAGATATTATTATCAAAACTTAGATATCCAACAATTTAAATCATGTTAGGGTTTCAACTATAGCAAAAGCATCTAGGGTTTCTCTTTTAAGTCCTAGAATCTTATTTCAACTGTTACTATGTTATTTCAAACCCGAAAAAACTAGGGTTTTATTGTATGCCCTAGATATCATCAACAAACCCTAAAATCAATAAGCTAGTGTTTTACCAAAATGAACTAATAGCATAATATATTATGACAAGGGGTGATTTAATCTAGAGATTAATCACCCTAACATTATAAGAATTCTTTTCGATTCTATAACAAACCCTAGATATGAGAGAGTTAGCAAATCAAAGAGATCATACCTTCTTTTATGATGGAGACATGCTTGAAAACATACCTTGAATTGCTTCTTTTACAAGCCTTGAAGGGCTCCCTCTCACCAAGACAACCTTCTTCACCAAAACATCAACATTCTCATGGTCCGTTTATCAGAGTGCGGAAGGATCCAACTTGATTAGCAAGTTACCATTCTCCTTATTCATCATGCTCTTCATGACATAAGATCAACATATCTTTCTTGTTTTGCTTCATTCATTAAATGGCTGCAACAATCACTGACAAGTACCACCAAGCAAAATATACAAGTACAACAGTATAATTATGATTAGGGATTCCATGGAATCTTTTAGAGAGGGAGAATCCCTAGGGTTTCCAGATCCAAACCCTAAGTCTCATGATGTTATCAATTCTAGGTTTTGAATCTCAAATCCAATTCTACCTTTACTATGGTTTTCCTTTTCATCTTAGACTATCTACAAATCCTAGACACCAAGAAATAGTTTTTCTACGAGGGAATAGAGTATCGTTAGGGTTTCCAAATACCAACTAGGGTTTACAAAAACTTAGATGCTAACAACATCAAACAATATGAAGATTACAAACCCTAAAAGAAATCCTAAAATCTTAATCCAATTTATGTTAGATCTTATAAAAAAGCAATTATACGTGCCTCAAGAACTACATACCTTAGTCCTCCAAGATTACAAGATGTTTGCTGCAAAGGTTTCTTCAAGATGTCATGATCTTCGTGCTTCTTTCAAGAGTGAAAGCTCCAAAGATGATAAGGCCAAGAACTACCTTCAAAGGTATTGCAACTTCATGATTTGACTCAAATTTTTGATGATTACACAACCTTTCAACCAACCATACTCCTTTTGCATTCTAGAATGTGAGTTCTAATATACATGTGTCCTGCCCTTTGGTTAGGGCTTGCCGTTATCATTGTATAGGATTATAGAGCAATCTTGTAAAGTATTCAAGTCGTCCTAGTTCCATTACTAGGCTTTTTCCTTCTAATAGTTATATACATGTTTATGCTCTCCTTTCTTCACAAAGGATACATAAGATGCCTTTACGAATCTCTTTAACATAGATGGATGCCACTGCAATATTTACTGCTACTTCAATTTCGAATCTTTGTAACTGGACACTACTGCAGTCTTGGGTTTTTATTTTTCATTGAAAACTTCAGACCTTTGTAAAGTTACTATGCCTGCAATTTTTCGGGTGTCTTTGCAACTTCGGGTGACTCTGCCTATGGTTAGGAGACAGTGATTTGAGAACTTAAAGAGCAAACTTCTTGTGTTGTACTTCGGATCCTCAAATAATTATCTCGATGCCTGTAAAGTGCTGCTTCTACTAAAGTAAACAATGCTCCTTCAACATGATAATGTGGATACTCCTCAAAACTTGTATATATCAAAATTTCCTTCTTTCTTGCAAATGGAATTCTTCAAAAGATAATGAGAGTTATAGATTGTTAAGGTGCTTTTTTCTTCTTCTATTTCACCTTAGCTCTAATACCATGTTAGAAAATCAGAAAGGAAGAAAGATTTTCTTATCTTGATAATTGCTTGTGCTTTATTAGCAAACTTATTAACTTTTTTTATGTCTTCTTTTATCTTCTTATCATCAAGCAACTACCAAAACATAAATGCATGAAGATCAAAACAACGAGGACATAGGATATAGGCTCTTAGCAAGGGCAAAACTCAAAATTCTTTTCTCTTCCTTTAGGACCAAATCAAATGAGACAACCAAGACTCTTGACCAAGACAAAGACCTCCTCCAATCCACCAAGTCAACCTCCCAAGATAGTCCTTCCAATCAACTTCTAATCAACAATAGTCAACCTTCTTCAATATTGCATCAACCATAAATTTCGGCCTTACTGCTTCAAAATTTCGGCCTTACTATAGACCTGCAATTTCGGCCCCTCCTGCAACTCAAAATCTCGCATATGTGAACCAAAAATAATAGAAAATGGTCTTCTATACTTCATTAGGGTTCCTCCTTTCTTCGCTAGGGTTTTCTTCTTCTTTTTCAAGTCTTCTTTCTTTTCTTCTATATATAGTCTTTCAAGGTGGTCAAATCCCTTCAATGAGGCCGACTTAGTGGAGGAGTGACAAGTGACACCTTTTACATAAAAGAATAATTTTTTTCTTTGATACAATGAGCCCAAGAAGGGTATAGTACATAATGACAAGGACAATGACTCAAGGCACAAATCCTAGAAGCACTCAATGGGTGCTTTGACTTAGAAACAAAATAAATTGATCATGAAACCCATGCTTATAAAAATAATTTTCTTTTGATCTCTACAATAATTTTTTTTCTTTCCTTCTTTTGATAAATACACAAGAATTACATCATGTCATGAGCTAGACAACAATTATGAAGACCGATACTAGTTACATTTCTCAACACATCATCAGGTACATTTAATAAATTTTGCATCTTAGTGAACCAATCTTGCAAGTAATGGGCAATTGGACACTTCAAATAAGGCTTCCCTTCCAAAATTAAGGCCTTGAACTCATAATAGTGTTACCTCCCTAGGTAGGAGTGGCTAATAGACCACCCTATTGTTTCTAGCCCCCAAGGGGAAGTGACATGTCCTTGGTCCACCCTTCAAATGATAGGTGTCATGTGAATAGTGATGGAACAGAGGGGAGAAGGCTTCATGGCCAAGTGCCATGGTCAAAGGGACTAGCTATGATGGGTTCCTCATCATGAGTGTATAGATGTGGGGAGAGAGCAATCGTGGATGCATGAGTTACTGACTTGACCTTTGTTTTTCCACCCTGTTGTGTGCCTTTTAATTTTTCTTGATTTTTCTTTGTATCATTGCTCGTAGCTCAAAGGGCTAGAGCTTGCTTTGTATGATGTATAACAATTATTACCCCCTTAATGGTGAGGCAACTCATCTCCCACGAGGGGTTGGGACATGCAAGGGTTTTTTTCTCATAATATGAAGAGCAACATGTGCTTAGGAACCGAGTGATGGCCATAATAAGTGAGGTAGAGCTCATGTTAGGTTTTTTCCCACGTGTTAATGTGTATGTCTTGGCTATTTTTTTCATTTCAATCTTTTGTTTTTGCTTGTGCTATCATATGCTTTTTCTTGTTCTTTTAGCTGCATTAACCTCCCAGGACCAAGTTTCGGGCTCTACCTTTGCATGAAGATGTATGGTGCCAAATCCCAGAGAACCAATGGTCAGTTGAACCTGAAGAAAGGAGGTGGATTATAGGGCTCGTAATGTAAGATTGAAAGTGGTAAGGAATAGGGAAAAATGGGACTACGCTATCTCAATTGGTGTTTCTCAAGTAGTGACCATCCTATACCCATTGGGCCATTAGTGGAGTTCCCATTGGACTAGGGTGAAAGATTAGCCCCCCCCATTTAAGGTGAGGGAACAAGATGATAGTCAAAACCCCTCTTCCTTCCAAGTTACCCCATAGCCCAAAATACAAACAAGCATAAGCACCCGATTGCAAAATGAATAAAGTACTTTTTAATCGGAAGCCCGCCTTCCAATGTGCACTTTTGACAAATGGGCGAGGAAACATATGACTGATACAAGTGGCGGAGAAGTGAATAACGCATCATCATTGGCTACTAGTGGCTGTCCGGGGCTTCCGACTGGAAGAGATGGTAGGGAAAAAATTTATCCTTTGGGGTCCCCCACTTTTGGTGGGTAAAAGGTTCAAAAGTTAGAGAGTTTCTTAACTCAACAGTGGGGGTGAATTCTCCTAGTATAGCATACCTACTTCCTTGTCTATTTACAAGATCGATCTAAGGAGGTATAAGTTTCACATCCCGACAAAGTGAGGTGAGTTTGGTATAAGGTATAATTCCAAGTTCCAACAACCACTCTTCTTTTATAAAATTTTAAAACTTTTATCTTCAACATTAGAGTGGGAATACTTGCTGGTTTTTAATTGATTACATGATATTAACAAGTTCTACCTTAGAAAAATTGAGTTTAATTTTAGATATAAACTGAGGATAGATACATTGTTCCATTGGGATATCTTACACTTGTATCTAGTCGAGTTGCATGCAAATCCAAGCTTTTATTGGCTGTAGCACGCAAGATCTGCATTAAAGATCAAGATTTCTGGCACTCTACAAGTAATCGTTTCAAAAATCTTTCTAGTGGCTCCAGCTTGCTTATACTTGGCTGTTTTACTGTTTAGAGTCAAATTTATTCAATTTCCAGCCATACTTGAATAATATTCTTAGCTTTGGAAATTTTTGGGCACTTTACCTAAAGAGGTTAAACCCCTTTCAATAAAAAACAATTTTTAGCTTGCAAGAAATTGCTTTTTTGAGCTGTCACAGGTTGAGGAGAGGTGTCACAAGGCTTATCTTTTATCCTCCAACCTTTCCAGCCGTAGATTTAACATCTAGGAGTGCTTTGGCACTCATTGGGTGGCTAAATTGGAGCATATAGGTTGCTGTCCCTGTCATTTCCTGCATTTTTGCAGGTGGATATAACAGGACAACAAGTTTATCTGTCCCATATATTCCTAATCAACAGTCCAAACTGAAAAAATTAGACCATATTTGTTTAGGATAATTTCTTTACATCAAAATTGACTTGTTATATGATATATTTTCTGTCATTTGGTGTCATTTTATTTGCTGTTTAGTTTTCTACTGCTAAATCATACACAGAAACAGCAGGACAACCCCATACATTAACTCCTTCTCGACCCTATAGGAGGCACTAGTCTTACTTGGTGTTACTATTGTGAATCATCCATTGACCTTTTGGGAGGTAGTTAGGTCTAAAGAGCAGTGGCTTGGGCCAAGGTAATACTGGGTTGCTGCTCTGTGTGTGCACATCCAGCAGGTTTCCAGGACCTTATCAACTCTGCTAATCTGATTGATAATGCTTCCACCATTTCAATTACCATCCAATTCCATTTGTGTTAAAATTGTGAACAAAAATCGATTCAACTGTGGGCAAGGGGTGAGACATCCAATCTTGTAATTGGAGTCTGCGACTGGGATCGCTGTGAGCATACAAAAAGCAAAACTCCCATCAGTTTTGGCAGGCACAGTGGTGATCCACCAGAATCTAGCAAATATATCCTTGCCCACTGTCAAGAATACAGGAGGCCATCCAAGGAAGTACCCCACAAACCACACCCTTATGCATTCCTCATGGGTAGTGCTGGTATTGATTGTGCCAACAACTGTGCACCAAAGACTGAAGTCTAAATCCTGTAAATTTGATTTCTTGTAAATAAAACTGAGTTGAATAAGAGCTGCATGACAATTAGTATGTTTTTGTAAAACATGTTGTGATCCTTATGTCTTTCTCTTATTTATTTAAGTCAACTGTACACACTATTTCGTGATTCTTTCATTGTCATTTATAAGCTTGTAATCTTAGGTGGATCCACACTTAACACATGCTTTGACAGTTAGTAATTGGCCTTGGCCATCTTGTTATACCAATGGGGTATTTATGATGGTTTTGAAGAGAGTTATAATCAAAAGAAAGGTTAGTCCTTGCCTTCATTTTTTAGTGTGTGAAGGCATGAATACTGTTGGGAAGATTGCCTAATGCTCATGAGCATGCTTCTTGGACTATTAAATACTTGAGAAAACAATATGACATTTCATTTTCTGCGATATCAAAAGTTACAAGATCATGATATTTGTGGACAAGCATCATTGTCAATTTGATTCCAAATACGCAATTGTGATCTATCTGCTAACATCCTTAAATGATTGTATTGTAATAGTAGCTTATGCAAGGCCTACTAAACAGCGTCTGACAATCTAATTCTATGTGCCATCCTGCAAGTTTCACCTGTCACCAACGACATCCATTCCTTTGACCATTTATTTGTGCCAATTTTTCTTCCTTTACTGAAACATAAGTTTGACACCAAGATATGGGATTCCCATTTTTTTTCTGGAAAATAATCTGTATGTTCATTGTGGTGTGAGTGCCTTTAAGTTTCTACATGTTATCGCATCCTTCTAAATCCAGTGTTGATTTCAAATCCTATCCTTTTAGTATCCTTGGATCTGTATGACATATGTTTGTGAACTGGCTTATTTCTTGAATTCATCAGCTTTTGTCCGTATGGGTTACTTGATTTACCATGAAGATTTTAAGCTTATGTTGGTGAACCAGCTTGCAGGTCAAGATAGGAGGCCCACAGATTTTGCAAGATTTTCAAATGATACTGCTTCATCTAATAAGGGTACTTGTGGACAAAAAGGCCTTTTTGAGATATTGGAAGGGGAGCATATTCATGATCAAGTATCTCTTCTAGTTAGCTGCCAAATTAAAAGCAACTTTTACAGGATTGAAGAAGGTTTGATGTCTCTACTGAGAAAGTGTTTGGAGGCGGAACATGGCCTTACATGCAGTGCAATTTCAGGCCATATTGATCATTTTCAGAGTACGAGCTCAGAAGACTTGGGATGGGGATGTGGATGGCGAAATATTCAAATGTTGAGCTCCCACCTCTTAACACAAACATATGGTGCAAAGGAAATGTTATTTGGAGGTGCAGGGTTTGTCCCAGATATTCCTTCACTACAGAAATGGTTGGAGATTGCTTGGATGAGGGGTTTTGATGTAATGGGTGCTGATTCATTAGATTTCGAAATATATGGATGTAGAAAGTGGATTGGAACAACAGAGTGTGCTGCTCTTTTACGTTCCTTTGGCCTTAGAGCACATATTGTAGATTTTGGATGTGAAGCAGTGAATAACAAGATGCGTTCAGCTGATGGACAGGGTCAGGTAGTTCAAGGAAGAGCTAGAGGCACACCAGCAATTAAAACTAATGGACCGCTAGATAAGTTTCTTCATTTTGAGGTTCAATGTGATGGCTGTGAAGCATTTCCAATTAGAGGCTTCATATTTGAAAGTACTCAAAGAGAGAACTTTCATCTTTGTTCTGGTTGTATGGATACTGGAAAATATTCTTCCTTAGAGTTTGTGAAATTTGATACAGCCTATAGCAGTACTAGCCATTCTGGTAAAGAATTCAATGCAGGCAAAAGTGACAATCATCAGGTGCTTTTTGACTGGGTCTGGAACTATTTTGTGGGGGGAAAAAGTGTGCATTCCAAAGCATCTCTTGAGCAGTTTAAAGAACGTGTTATCACCAGCCAACAGACGTGAGTAATTGTATATTTCATGATTCACAAAATCACGACAGTCATCAACTTCTCAGACAAACAAATTTCTGATTGGACTCTGGAGTATTGTATTTGTGTTTTATCTATTTATGTTTGACTGAACTTTCTGTTCCCTGTATCTCAAGAGATTTCGTTTTCTTCAAAATTCAAGTATGATGTATTTGTAAATTCTATGAACATTGAAACCTAAAGCTTAATAATACAAGACATAATGGTTGTTAATTTTGATTCATGATTGCTACAAGCAGGCCTTTGTATTTTCAACATAATGGGCATTCAAGAACAATTGTTGGAATTCAACGGAGACGCAAGTCAGGAAGTGCCAAAGATGAAGAAGCTATTCTTCTTGTTCTGGATCCTGCTCAGGTAATAAACTACAAAAATAACTTATCTCATATTCCTGTATTAGCAAACAGTGTCTTTCCAGTTCTTCCTAAACAGTAGAGGGTCTCCTCTATTGTAATTTACTAATTTTACTAGATGATATCTGAATTACATAGGAAAATATGCAATTTAGACAAAGGATGAGTGTTATATTTCTTTGAAGGAAATACTTTCTAATTGTTGCTCATGAGTTCAAGTAGCTTATCTCTCATCTGTTTGACACATGAAAGCACACAGGACCTAACGGACTGGGCAGACATACCAAATTATGGATATGGATCACATTTTACTTTAGGGTGTTCTGAGCTTACAATGGTCCTTTGTAATTAATAGATAAGTTTAAATACCTTAAAAATTATCCTAGGTGTAAGACCATGCATTAAGAACAATGTATCTAGTGGTAGTTACATATTGTGGTGGGGCCTCCAAGATAAAAAAATAGCTCCACAAATTTCAACCCTGTGATGACTGTGTTGATGTTGCATTTTAAATGAATGTACAAAATCCAGCTGTTAAACTTAGTTTATAGTTTATGAATAAATTGGATCAAGGAAGAATGAGGGATACCAAACTAAACTATTTCTAGTACATATCCCAATGCTTTGAGCCATTTCAATCTCAATGATTGGCTTTGTACTGTAGTTACTGAACCTACACAAGTATACAGTGCAAACTGATGAAGGCTGACGACCACTACTTCAGTCCCAGACTGATAACTCCCCATTTAGAGCCCCCCACCAAATAATATGAGATATTGTGGACTTGTTCCATGTAAAATGGTTTAAATCAAACTCCAACAATAGATTGACTTTTATATTATATAAATATTTCCACTAGGTTAAACATTGGAAGGTAGTACCTCCTTGCATTAGACAACCTGCAATATTAAATCTTAAGCGGGCGCTGCCATTGTTTGGCCTCTAAGGCAATGGTACTGGCGATAAAGATATGCACTGGACATCTGTCTGTTAGTTTTAAGGATTCCTTAAAATTAGAAATGTATAGTAATTATTCACACATGAAAAATCACTCTCAATATAACGAGAATCATTGATTTCTGATCAATATAATTCCATCAAAATTTATTGACTTTTTCCTTTCAAACTTAGCTTCAGAAGTGTAAACTCTATAGTATCAGTATTCTTTCAATCTTCAAATATCAGAGTTTAAGGCTTAACAAAAATATAACGAGTTTTGATTGTCATATTTGAAAGCCTAGTTTCAAATTCATGAACATAAGACGGTTTTAATGTTATCAGACTAAGCAAGATTATACATTTTTAAGGTTATTTTACTAAACAGTACAATACAACAATATTCCAACAAATCACTATGGGAAAAATGAAGTTTTGGAGACACTTCTTTGTGTGAAATTGAGAGTATATAAGATTCATAGTTAGAGAAGATCCATGAAGTTTAAACACAAATGTTACTGCAAGAAAAATTCTCTAACTTTTAAACACCACTGTGAAACCACATAAGCATCTAAGCATCTTGGGTGGAAGCCATATATAGTAGAAACCCTCCTAGAAGATAGTACTTAAAAGTTAAGATAAAGAGGCAAAGGTGCGAGGAAGAATGAAAGGAGCAACTAGACTAAGTCAACTTGGTTTGGTTGCTACTTGTTAAACACTATATTTGCTCCTTTGCAAACTAGAGGATTAATGACCAGCATACCTCATGATGTTGGTGTTTAGAGTCATTTATAGAGACATCTTTGCAATATTCAGAGGTGGTACCTGTTACCTACCAAAAGTGGGTAATACATAGGAGAATTTTTTTCTCCTCATTTGACAGCTAGCCAGCCAGCCATCCAGCAGCACCATCATGGTCAGCACATAACACTATGCTAGAGTTTTCCACCTATTTCTCCTATCAGATCTCTGTCCCATCTCTCATTTCTTCTTGAAGGAAGGTGTTTCATCTCTTGGTAGGTACTCTAACCATTCTTGCAATCATGTGCTTTCATTTAATGTTATGGGCATATTGATATGGATCACAGGGCAAACAAGATGATTGACCGATCTCGATTGTATTCTTGTTTCCACACTTCACTTGGGAGGTTAGTCTTTGCCTCTACTCTAGTGGGATTGTTGCCTCGAAATCTAGTAGGCCTTGTGAGTCATGATTGACCGATCTCGATTGTATTCTTGTTTCCACACTTCACTTGGGAGGTTAGTCTTTGCCTCTACTCTAGTGGGATTGTTGCCTCGAAATCTAGTAGGCCTTGTGAGGGGACTCACAAGGCAAGTGCCAGGCCCAATTTCAACAATGAGGGATATTGCCACTGTCACCTCAATAATCTTCCATTTGTTCTTTAGTGGAATTTCACCACAATGGTGGCTTCCTAGTGATCACCTATGAGGATATTCTAAGTTATAGGGTTCAAGGTGAGGAAGGCATAGGCTAGGTGAAGACACTCAATGGACAAAGGTTCAATACCTCTCAACAAGCAACAATGTATCATGCACCTAGTCTAGTAAGGACTTATATGACCTAGGGTTTGATGATATGCAACAATAAAGGAGTAGCGAGACACATATGAGCCAAAGAAAGGGTTTACTAAAAGATAAAGTCAACAAAACAATAGAGCAAACCCTCAAGATAAGTCTCAAGTTGAAGCTAAGCTAGGTTTAAGGTTTTCAAGGCACAAACTTGTCTAGAGAATGATGGCATCAACCGTCCAAGGGAAAGTTTTACCATGAAAAAGGATATATTTTGAGATAAAAAGGATTACAAAGATAAAAATTATTTTTTTATTCCACGAACATCATCCACAAATGCCTTAGACCAATTCGGCTTTAGGAAAAATCCCTAGCAACTTGCCTTAAAAGGCTGAGGAAGATAAATAATAAGAAAAATGTTTAGTAACTTTAGTTTTTCAAGGTTTTTGATCAACACTAAATTTGCAAGTGCTTAATCCTACTTTAGTGATGGATTCTTAGGGCAATTTTTATGGATAAATAACAAATGATTGGAGGAAGGGGGGAAACTCTTTTTTCCACTTAAATAAACCCCGACTATCCTTTTGTGAGGGGAGAAATTAAATAGGAGATGCACACTAGGAGTTCTATGCATTTTTAGAAAGAAATATTCAACATGCAAAAATTAACCAAGCTTTTCCATAAATAATTTGCATTTAGACATGGACCATAGAAAAACCCTGGAAGTACTTTAATTACATATAAAGCAATGAAAAATATGCAATAAACTGACAATTCTTCCATGAAAAGACCTCCTTTCAATCCCAAAAAGACATTTTCAATACATATGCCAATCTCCAATAACAAAAAGATTAAAAAAAACCTCATCTCCACAAGTAGCGAGTCACAAAAAGGCTAAGTGGAGCTCTAGAAAAGAGGCCGAAACTCAAGTGTAATGATGAAAAATGTCAAGTGAGTGATCCTCTATATATGAGGTCTATCACTCACTAAAATTAGCCTACTAACAAGTTTCTTTTGAATGTACATCAATATAAGGAGTTACAAGCCAACCCCATAGCTCACAATTTATGTGCTTTTCCTAAGTTAGACTTAGGCTAAATTACAATAGCAACCTACTTACACTTGAGCAAGTGTCCTAAGGAGACTTTGGGTGATTTTTGCATGCCTAGACACTTAGGCCTGTGTAGAAGGTACCTGATTGAGCTACAAACATCAACAAATGACTAGTAAACTTGACATTGCCACCTTTTTGCTTAATCTCCATTGCTTTGATAATTTTTCCAATTTTGTCACTTGGGTTTGATGTAACTCGGCTTGATTTCATTTGGGTCTTGCTTCATTTGACAAAATTATGCCTTGCGTTGCAACTTGCCACATCATCACTACCCTATCGACGTCATCATGCCCTATCCCCATTCACTAATGCTCTTGGGAATTTGGATAAACTTAGATGTGGGTTTTGTTCTATGTTGCGGGAAATGCCTTCGCGGGCAATATATTGGTACTTGAAGTGCACAGGTTCGAAATGCCATCAACTGTATTGTATCACGTTTCGTATTTGGAAATGCCATATGGTATGTTCGTTGACATTTCAAGGTCCTTTTGGCTCCATTTCGTGACGTTTTAGTGAGTGAACTTGCTATTTTGGGCCTACTTAAGCAATCAAGAAGGGCATGGGTCCCTTATATGGCCCAAAAACACTTAATTAAACATTTTTCATTAACTTTATTTTACTCCTAAGCTAATTTCACTTAAAAAAGTTAGAATTAGAATTCTCTAGAAAAATAAAATTCGGTTTCTCTAGAAACCCTATGTTGTGTAAAAATTCACTTCATTTACTCATTTCTCACACATTCTTCAGTAAGAGGAGCTTCCCACATAAACGACAAACATTTTAGTTGTTTTGGAGCATTAGGAGCAAGCTTTGGTGCATTTCTAGCAATAAAAAGGGCGTGGGCAGTAGTTGTTTTGGTCACCGAGTTATTTTCTATTTTTGCAGCATTTATGGCTTCTCAGAGTGCTCTTTCTAGTACCCCTAGATCTACTCAAGCAACCAGGCAACAAGAATACTATCCTCTTTGGAGGTATGCTACCAAAGTCAAGCAAATGGTTGTTGGGGGTACATGGGAATGGACGTGTGCTTTATGCAAAATTGATAGGACCTTCAAGGGCTCATGCACAAGAGTGAAAGCTCACATTGTGCACTCTTAATTGGTCAACATAGGCATGGAGGTACATATCATAATCATAGTCATGGAGGTACAAAATAAGAAGTATTATGTGATGGATGCCTAGTAAAGTGCACAAGAAGTTTATATATATATATATATATATTATCTTTTAAAAATTGCTAAATTTATACTAATGAAAAATGGTTATAGTTGAGCTAAACAACACCAATACACCCTACTACATGTCTTCGAATTCAAACCAGATGACCAGTTCCAAGCCAAAATAAAAGTTTCGATATGTTTGCTAGCAAAAATTTCATAGCATTTACTAGTATTATTGATTCTATAAAAAGTATGTAATATAGTCTTCTTAGAAGTTATGGTAGCTTGTGGCCTCTTTGAGGTCCATATTAATTGACACAAACTCTTGTTCCCTTATCTCGATGTCCTCAATGAGATGGTGCATCGTATCCTCTTTTGGTTCTCCCCTTCTTGAATTAATAGACACCCTTTGATTGGAAGTCCTTGAATAAGCATCTTATCCAAATCAAAAATTAGGTTTCTTAACATAACGCATCCTACAGTCTACCTCAAGATCAACAATTTGCTGCATTAATTGAACTAGAGCACTCAGAATTTTGGAAACTATCTATTGTTCATTTTCATGCAGCTTGGTTGTGCTAGTGAATATGGAAGTCTTATTACCTTGACTCATATCCTCTTGGGATCTTAGGGCTCTCCTATTTTTTTGTAGATCTCTCTAATCCATATGTGCAATTATAGTCTTAGAAAGCCTCAATAAAATGAAGCGTTGAAGCCAACTAATTAAACAAAAACACAACAATATAGTGAAAATATCCTTTGTCAAACCAACCAAGACCACAAAGATGTGACTCCAAAGACCACAATACCTAACCTACAAAATTTTGAAACCAAAGGCTACAAAAAATTACAAGCTTCAATTTCATTAACTTGGAAGAAAGGGCCAACTTGAAGAGCACTATAACATAATCTCAGCGACAATTGATGAAGAAGGGAGGTGTCCCATGAGCATTCATGTTCTCCACATGGTAAGTTGCCATTTCGCACCTCAGTTGGTGTAGAAATTCCTGGAAATCCTGCAACTGCTTGTTGAAATTTGGTTACTGGAGGACAGGTGGTTCCCTAAGGCTTTGATCTTTGGCCTAGGGAAAAGTGTCCAAAATAATTTAATTTTTTTCCTAAAGTGACTTTATAAAGTTATAAAGTCAAATCTAATTTAAAAGTGACTTTAAGTGATTAAGTTACGAAAGTCTAATTTTAAAGTGACTTTAATAAAGTCAATGTGAAATTAGAAAGGAAAAGTGACTTTGGAAATAAATGGCCAAGTGGGCCTTTATTAAAGTGGGGTGAATTAAAAAATAGAAAGTGAGATTTAAATGAGCATTTAATCTCAGCCCTAGATCTAAAGCTATCTCAACCATTAGATTTAGGGATTCCCCAAAAGTCACTTAGGGTTAGGTTAAAGGAGGAAAATGAGGGAAAAGGTCATTCATTCTTTCATGAGCAAATTGAGAGAAGGAGAAGAAGAGAGCAAAGGAGATTTCTGAGCAGTGAGAAGAAGAACATAACCTTGGAACGCATATCGAGGCAACACTTTAGCAAATTTGTATAGCAAGGAGAGGCACACAGTTCAAGGCAGTTTTGGGCACGAGTTTCAAGGCAAATCGTACAACAGCTTGGGCACGTATTCCAAGGAGGTCGTACAACAGTTTGGCACAGATTTCGAGGAGCAGTTTGTTGTTTTTTTGGCACGGTTTTCAAGACAGTCCGTACAGTAAGTTGTTGTCACTGTGCACAGAAATTGAGGCAGAAAACCGTACAACATTTATTGCTATTTCTCTACACGCAGTTTGAGGAATCTGTACAACAACATTTATTGTTGTTTGCATGCTTTTCAAGGAGTCCGTACAACAACATTTAATGCTGTAATTTCTGGGCACAAAATTCAAGGAGGCCGTACATCATTTATTGCTGTTTGCACAGTTTCCGAGGCAGTGGTTAAGCATGGAAAACGAGATAAGTTGTATTTATTACTTGCTGAAATTTTTCTGAGTATTTCTCTCTCACTGTAAAAGCATTTATCAGAAATAAGAAGAAGCTTTTGAACTGGTTTTCCCCAAGAGTTGTAGGGGGTTTTTCCACGGTCACATTGACCAAAAATCAGCGTGTCAAAATTCTGTGTGTGGCTGATATATTTTTTTGAGTTTTTATTTCTGCATTTCAGCATTGTGAAATTTCCAGAATTAGTGTTTTTAGAAAATATTTATTTTTCTAGCTTGTTGAATGTATGGCTATGGGAATGGGCATTTAACTTTATGGGAGAAATAAGGAGAAACTGAAAACTAGGGTTGGGTTATCAAATTTCTACATGGTATCAGAGTTGTTTTGCTAAAAAAGACAGTTTGGGACAGCAAGAAGAAAAATTACAGCGAGTTGATTTTTCACTCAGAAATTACAGCACGCTGATTTTTCAAACAGAAATCATTACCTTTACTACAACAATGTTATCTTCAGTTTATTAGGACAATAAGCATGTCTTTGGGCTTGAGGGTGGAGGATAGGTTGGATGGGCATAGTAACTACAGTGTTTGGAAGGAGAGAATGCAGAGCATCTTTGATGAGGGAGAAGTCTGGGATATCATGGTGCATACCGCACAACACACTGTTAATGTGCCTACTGATGCTGTTCAGTTGACAACCTTTAATAAAAAGAATAACAAAGGTAAAAGACTGATTCTAGATGGAATCAAAGACCATTGCATTCCTCATGTGAGAGGAAAGAGATATGCTCATGAGATGTGGACAACAGTGACCAATCTCTACCAGAGTACTAATGAGAACAGAAAAATGGTCCTAAGGGAGAAGCTGAAGACCATTAAAATGGGTAAGACTGATAGTGCGGCTGGATATCTCACAAAGATTACTAATGTGAGAGATGCATTGGCAACAGTTGGAGAGGTCATTCCACCTACTGAGTTGGTGCGGATTGTAGTGAATGGCCTTCCCAGTTCATGGTTGAACTTTGCTGATGGGGTTTGTGCACGTGAGACCCTTCCCGCTTGGGAGAGGTTCTGGGATGATTGCATACAGACAGAAATCAGAAAGACCCAACTTGGGGCAACCAAACCAGTTGAGCAGGATGAAGATGTAGCACTGTTGACAAGAGGCAAGAAAGGCAAGGGAAAGAAGCAAGCTTCCACAAGTAGTGGTGGGCGCAAAGGCAAAGGTAAAGGTAAACAGGGGAACACGCAGAAAGACTATTTCAAGGTGAAGTGTTGGAATTGTCAGAAGATGGGACACTATGCAGTTGTGTGTCCGGAGAAGAAGAAGAAGGGGAAGAACCAGAGCATGGTAGCATCAACAGAGATAGAGGACTTTACGGATAGGTTTGACTGGGATTTTGGGTTCATTTTTTGTGAGTCCACTAGTGCAAGATCACTTGCCACGGAGGTTGAGAGGGAGTGTGCATTTCCCTCCACTAGCGGAGCATCTTCAGGTATCTGGTATGTTGACAGTGGGGCTTCACGTCATATGACAGGAGTCCGTGAGTACTTCTCAGAGCTTTCAGAGAGTTGCACTGATATAGAGGCAGTACTCGGAGATGACAGCGTTGTTAGAGCAGTGGGTGTGGGGACATTGACATTTGATAGGGAACCCAAACCTCCCTTGAAGGTGTCAGATGTTTTATATGTGCCAGGGATGAGGAAGAACCTCATATCCGTCTCAGCATTGGAGGACAAAGGGTATGAGATACTGTTCAGGAGAGGACAGGTGCTGATATATCCCAGGGGCGCTCCAGCTGATTCAGCTAGAGTGATAGGTGTACGCCATGCAAAGGTGTACAAGTTTGCATTTCAGCCCCTTTTGGCATTGAGTAGTAGTACCGACAGTAGAGCTAGTAGTTCAGAGCTGTGTGAGATTTGGCACCGCAGGATGAGGCACATGTATCATAGAGCCTTGAGGACATTGCGGGAGATCACCACAGGTGTGCCAGATTTCAGTACTGATCACTTTGATACATGCAGAGGATGTGTGATGGGCAAGTTTGCCAAATCTCCTTTTCCCAGTAGTGACAATAGATCGACTAGGAAACTTGATTTGATTCATTCCGATGTGAGCGATCGGATGTCTCATGTTTCCTTGAGTGGATATGAATATTATGTATTATTCATTGATGATCACTCCAGGAGGACCTGAATTTATTTCTTGAATACCAAGAGTGAGGTCTTCAAGCGGTTTCAAGAGTTTAGAGCTCTTGTGGTGACTCAGACAGGTCGAAAGATCAAGTCCCTGAGGTCGGACAATGGAGGGGAGTACACCCTTGGTGAATTTGTTGATTATTGTGCGGAGGCAGGCATTAGGAGGGAGTTCACAGTTTCTTACAACCCCCAGCAGAACGGGGTTGCGGAGAGGAAGAACAGATCCATCGGAGGGGCTGCCAAAGCCATTCTACATGATCAGGGGTTACCATTGTTTTTGTAGGCAGAGGCCTGCAGAACTGCTGTATATTTGCAGAACAGGAGTCTGCATCGTGCTTTGGGGCATGTGACTCCGAAGGAGGCATTTTTTGGGAAGAAGCCTGATGTTGGTCATCTTCGTATCTTTGGGTGTATTGCATACTCCTACGTACCCAAGTAGAAGAGGACCAAACTAGAGCCCACTGCAGAGAAGGGTGTCTTTGTGGGCTACAGTGAGACCTCGAAGGCCTTTCGGATTAATATTCCCGCACAGAGGAGAGCTGTTGTCAGGCGGGATGTGAAGTTCGAGGAGGACAGGGCTTTCAGGAGGTCACGGGAGTTAGAGTATCTGGATTAGCCAGACCCTCATGAGCAACTGAGTCAGTCGCAGGGATCCAGTGGGCAGGGATCAGGAGGATCCGGAGGTACATCGATTACAGTGTCAGGTTCGTCAGTGAGTAGTGGCTCACAGAGTTAGAGGGGTGGTGCTTCTGGCAGCACGCAGAGCAGTTCACTAGGGAGTCCACTAATGGATAGTTCACACGGTACTTCAATGTTTATAGTTTCAGGTTCAGGCAGGAGGACAACAGACAGACAATCAGGAGTTCAGGCTCCTGATGATGAGGAGGAGGAGTTTCATTCTCTAGTGGGAGAAGTGTGCTCAGGGAAGAGGAAGCCCAAGTGGCTTCTGGATACCTGAGGGGCTGCATCGCCCCCCCCTCCGGGGGGGGGGGCCCCCCCCCCCACCACCCCCCCCCCCCCCCCCCCCCCCCCCGTGTCTGGAGAGAGGCCATGCAGGAGGAGTATGCTTCTATCACGAAGAATGATTTTTGGGACGTGGTGCCGAGGCCTGAGGTCAAATCCGTGGTTACTTCCAGATGGCTTTACAAGGTAAAGAATGTTGCAGATGGCAGCATTGAGAAATTCAAGGCAAGGTTTGTGGCTAGAGGGTTCTCCCAGGTACAGATAGTTGATTATGAGGAGACCTTTGTTCTCGTGGCTCGATATACTTCGATTCGCTCCATTATATCGATAGCAGCAGAGATGGGTTGGAAGATCCACTAGATGGATGTGAAGACTACATTTCTCAATGGCTTCATATAGGAGGAGGTGTAAATTGAGAAGCCACAGGGCTTTGAGGTGCATGGGAAGGAGTCCCGTGTGCGTAGATTGAAGAAGGCCCTTTATGGCCTGAAGCAAGCTCCCAGAGCTTGGTACTCCAGGATAGATACATACTTGCAGGAGATGGGTTTCACAAAGAGTGATGCAGATCCGAACCATTACTTTATTGTGATAGGTGAGGAGCCTCTCATTCTGGTGCTGTATGTGGATGACTTGGTCATTACGGGTGCAGAGAGACTCATAGAGCACTGCAAGAGAGATCTTGCATCGGAGTTTGAGATGAAGGACATTGGCTTGATGCATTACTTTTTGGGTTTGGAGGTGTGGCAGGAGGAGGGGCATTTCTTCCTGGGGCAGGGGAAGTATATTGTGGACATCCTTAGTAGATTCCACATGGAGGATTGTAGACCCATGTCGACACCGATGATCACCAACTGGAAGAAGCTTCATGCTTCAGATTCTGAGTTGGTGGACCCCACTTTGTATAGACAGCTGATTGGTTTTTTGATGTATTTGGTCAACAGTAGACCAGATATATGTTTTGCAGTCAACACGATGAGCTAGTTCATGTGTGAGCCCAGGAGGGTGCACAGGGTTGCGGCAAAACACATTTTGCGGTACTTGCAGGGGACAGTGGATTATGGTCTGGATTATAGGCAGGGGGATGGAGTGAGATTGGCAGGGTACTTTGATTCTGATTGGGTAGGTTGTGCTTCTGATAGGAAGAGCACTTCAGGGTGCTGTTTTGGGTTGGGTTCGGCAGTGGTGTTGTTGTTCAGCCGAAAGCAGCAATCTGTAGCATTGAGTTCAGCGGAAACAGAGTAAATGGCAGCCAGTCTAGCTAGTTGTGAGGCCATCTGGTTTCGCAAGATGTTGTTTGGCTTATTTGGTTAGCCGTTGAGACCCTCAGTGATTTACTGTGATAATCAGAGTTGCATTAAACTCACGGAGAATCCAATATTTCATGACAGGTCAAAGCATCTCGGCATCAGATATCACGTCATCAGAGACTATGTTCAGAAGGGAGTTGTGAAGCTTGAGTATATTTCCACTGATGAGCAGGTTGCAGATATTCTTACCAAAGCCTTACCACGGGGCAAGCATGTCTACTTCAGAGACAAGATGGGTGTGGTGAGGAACACCTTCCTCGGTAAGAGGGAGTGTTGAAATTTGGTTACCGGAAGACAGGTGGTTCTCTAAGGCTTTGATCTTTGGCTTAGGTAAAAGTGTCCAAAAGAATTTAATTTTTCTCCTAAAGTGACTTTATAAAGTTATAAAGTCAAATCTAATTTGAAATTGACTTTAAGTGATAAAGTTACTAGAGTCTAATTTTAAAGTGGCTTTGATAAAGTCAATGTGAAATTAGAAAGGAAAAGTGACTTTGGAAATAAATGACTAAGTGGGTCTTTATTAAAGTGGTGTGAATTAAAAAATAGAAGTGAGATTTAAATGAGCAAGTGACTTTGGAAATAAATGACTAAGTGGGTCTTTATTAAAGTAGAGTGAATTAAAAAATAGAAAGTGAGATTTAAATGACTATTTAATCTCAGCCCTAGATTTAAAGCTATCTCAGCCATTAGATTTAGGGATTCCCCAAAAGTCACTTAGGGTTAGGTTAAAGGAGGAAAATGAGGGAAAAGGTCGTTCATTCTTTCATGAGCAGATTGAGAGAAGGAGAAGAAGAGAGAAAAGGAGATTTCTGAGCAGTGAGGAGAAGGAGAATAGAACCTTGGAACGCATACCGAGGCAACACTTCAACAAATTCGTACAACACGGAGAGGCACACAGTTCAAGGCAGTTTTGGTCAAAAGTTTCAAGGCAAACCATACAATAGCTTGGACACGTATTCCAAGGAGGCCGTACAGCAGTTTGGCACAAATTTCGAGGAGCAATTTGCTATTTTTTTGGCATGGTTTTCAAGACAGTCTGTATAGTAAGTTGTTGTCCCTGTGCATGGAAACCGAGGCAAAAAACCGTACAACATTTATTGTTGTTTCTCTGCACGCAGTTTGAGGAATCCGTATAACAACATTTATTGCTGTTCGCACGCTTTTCAAGGAGGCTGTACAACAACATTTAATGCGGTAATTTTTGGGCACGAAATTCAAGGGGGCTGTACAACATTTATTGCTATTTGCACATTTTCTGAGGTGGTGGTTAAGCACGGAGAACGAGATAAGTTGTATTTCTTACTTGCTGAAATTTTTCTGAGTATTTCTCTCTCATGTAAAAGCATTTATCAGAAATAAGAAGAAGCTTTCGAACTCGTTTTCCCCAAGAGTTGTAGGGGGTTTTTCCAGGGTTACATTGACCAAAAATCAGCGTGTCAAAATTCTGTGTGTGGCTGATTTATTTTTCTGAGTTTTTATTTTTGCATTTCAGCATTGTGAAATTTCCAGAATTAGTGTTTTCAGAAAATATTTATTTTTCCAGCTTGTTGAATGTATGGCTATGGGAATGGGCATTTAACTTTATGGGAGAAATAAGGAGAAACTGAAAACCGGGGTTGGGTTATCAAATTTCTACACTGCTATGATGAAAAATCTGAATCTAATTTCGTTTCAGCAAGACATAATTTCTCTATGATAGATAAGCAACGGAATAAAAGAAACACAGAGATAAAGAACACAATCACACAATAACACAATCTTTTTCTAGTGAACCCAACTGGGAAAAACCTCTGCTTGCTGTAGATTTTATTGACAAAAAATGAGCAAATAGAATTCTTTACAAGGCAAACTGTTTTAGTAGAAAACACGGCTGCTCTCTCTGTTAATACTTTGCTGGAAACTGTTGATCCCTTAGTTAAACTGAGAGGGGGGTGAATCATTTTAATACATTTATGTACTTTTAAACTTTTTTTTAAACTTATTTACACCTTCACTTCATGATCAACTTAATGTATAATGAAACAACAATCTTAATATGTTTGCAACAAGTATTAAGTAGATTAAATACATAACATCAACACAGAATCATCAGGCATATAGATAACATATATAAGTGGAAACCCATAAGGGAGAAAACCACATCTTATTATTGTTGTGATGCAAAGGCAAGCTCCAACTCCCTCTTACCACTGTTTTTCTGTAGGCTCCAACCTACAAGAGGCTACTACCTCAAATTCTGCAAGCTACAACTTACAAGGAAGCTCCAACTCCCATCTATTTTCTGCAGGATACAACCCACAGGAGGCTCCTAACTCAACCAACTACAACTGGACATCTATCAAGCTACAACTTGGTATGGAAGCACCAACTTCCTCACACTACAATAAAATCATATGTTGATTTACTTGGATATCAACTCTGTTTTACTCCTTCACTGTTGCCCTTCCAGCCTTCAATTCTGCTTCATATTAGCTCTGGATCTTCACAGCTTCTCTATCTGCTCCTTCTTATTCTTCCACTCTCTAACCTCTTTATGCACATTACAATAACATCATTTATAGAGATTACTTCATGGTTGTTTGTATTCTATATGGGAATATGAAGTGAACAGGCATGATTCTTGCCTTCCACCCATTCATTTCCTCACTCAGCATATTCAAAATGTCACAACACTAAATTCACTCATTTCAATATTAAATTGGAGTCTTGCTTTGCCTACGGAGACTTGCCTTTGCATCACAAACAATATAAAATAATTAATGCATTTACAGTTACAATAATATTCCAATTCAGCCCTTTCAGCTTCTTAGCTTAGTTATGTGTTTGTCCTCTTCTGCTTGCTGTTCCTTTGTCTTTTCTATTTCTGTAGTTATATTTCAACAGTTCTACATAACTGCCCTTTTTGCCCGACTTGACCCATGCTGTTGCATTGTTTTGCACGAGGTCGGGTCCTTTTACTTGCCCGAGCCTTTACTTGTTGTGTTCAGACTTTTCTCTTTATTACACAGCCACAACTGCATAACACTGTTACCTGTGGGTTATGGCCCACATAAATCCCTTTTAACATAGCGGAGTCCAATATCGACGTTTATTCCACATACATACGTTAGTGATCAAACAACGCATATTAACATACACGGAACAGGGGTTATCGGGTCCCAGACTACTTGACCAATCACAATACATTGTACATTGCTTGCCCGCACCTTTTAATTTTTTGCACAAATATCAAAATACGCAACGGAATCACAAACTGTTCTTTAAGCCCCATTAAACATAAAACCCAAAGTAATTACATACCGGCGAAACTTCTTTACTAGAGGGACCCACAACACTTTCCACCAATCACAGTACATCACACTTCGCTTGCCCGCAAGTTTAACTCTCATGGATATCGCTAACTCATATAATCTACGATGTGCCCTAGTGCGCAGAGCTGACACGTGGCTCTTCCCTCATCGCACCGCATACAATTTACCATACCGTGCGAAGTCTTAACGGTATCCTCTAAGATTTGCGATGTGCGCTCATGCGCAGTGTTGACACGTGGCTCTTCCCTCATCGCATTGCATGCAATTTATCATACAGTGCGAAATCTTAATGGTATCCTCTAAGATTTGCGATGTGCGCTCGTGCGCAGTGCTGACATGTGGCTCTTCCCTCATCACATCGCATACAATTTACCATACCGTGCAAACTCTTAACGGTATCCTCTAAGATTTGCGATGTGTGCTCGTGCGCAGCGCTGACACGTGGCTCCTTCATTTCGCATCGCAACCAACTTAACTTACCATGTGACGCCTTAACACTAAATTCTTAAAAGTTGCGATTTTTGAAACCTCTCCTGGTGCGATTCGATCTCCGCCGTTCATCTCTCGCCTTCACTTCTGCGATCTAATCCTGACCGTTCGCTCATCCTTCACGCGACTCTTCTTCATCTCTTCCGCCCGCTCTGATTTCTGTCGTTAATTCTTAATACTCTGATTCTGTGATTTGATCTTTGCCGTCTGATTGGCTCCGTTGGAATTCTTATAAGAGTTCTCTGCCTTAGTCGATTTTCCTTCTTTCAGCTGTCGCTGCTCCTCTGCATCTCCGCTATCCTTCCTGAGCTTTATTCAATTTCTAAATGCGCTGTTCTCTCCTGAGCTTGTTCTTCTATTCGTTATTCATTCCGACTTGGGATTCTTACGCTTGCTACCTGCCTTTGCTGCTTCTCTGCTGCCTTTGCTGCTTCTCTGTTACCTTTGCTGCCTCTGCTGCCTTTGTTGCTTCTCTGCTGTATTCACTGCCTCTGTTGCTTTGCTGCTTCTGCGAATCTCTCTTGAGCTTGTTCTTCTGGTTATTCATATAACCATTACACTGTCTCGAGCCTTCATTTGCTGCCTTTGCTACCTTTGCTTCTTTGTCTTATTGGTGGCTCTGGTGCTGCTCCTTTGTGCTCCTTTGCCATCAATGACAATATTTCCAACAATCTCTCCCTTTGGCATTGATGGCATCACATCCACCAATACTCCAATACTTCCTCCAAGACTTCCTCTCCCTTTCATTCTGAGAAGTGTCTTTCTTCCTCTGCTTTCTTTTCCTCCCCCTTTGACATCAATGGAAAAGGGTTGCACATTTCCCAGTCTAGTTTCTATCTTTGCATTTCCTTTCTTTGAGTTGTGTTTAGGCCTTCTTCTTCTGACTTTAAACCTTGCTGCTCTAGACTGGTGTACAAGGGTTGTTGGGAGAACACTTTGAACATTATTGAGATTGCATGGAAGGCTTGTCAACATAGAATGTTCTGTACTTATGTCGTAACAATCTGATTTTGAGGACTTGTACCATACCACTGCTCCATAGTTCTAGCTTTTCTATGACACCTTTTATGGGCTGCTCTCCCCTGAAATGATGCTTCTTGTCTGATACCGACTTATCTATTGCACTATTTCTGTTCCTTATATGGTAGTCTTTCTTGATGTATCATCATTTTTTTGTTGTTGTTGTTGTTTTCTAATCGTATCAGAGAGCATCATTTGCAGACACTACCCCTAGTTTGTCTCTTAGATATTCGAATGGTTCTCTAGCAAGAGGTTTTGTGAATATGTCTGCTGTTTGTTCCTTTGTTGGTACATACTCCATCTTTACTATTTTCTCTGCTATCTTTTCTCTGAGGAAGTGGTACTTTATTGGGATGTGCTTGGTTTTCAAATGAAGTACTGGATTTTTTGATATACTTATTGCACTTGTATTGTCACATTTGATAGAAATGGGTTCATTGATGCTTACCTTCATGTCTTGGAGAGTTTGTTTCATCCACATTACTTGTGTGCAACAAGCTGCTACTGCTATGTATTCCACTTCTGCTGTAGATAGAGAGACATATGTTTGTTTCTTGCTTAACCATGCCACCAGACTTTCTTCCAAATAAAATGCACCTCCACTTGTGCTTTTCCTGTCATCCACACAGTTGACCCAATCTGCATCTGTATATGCTGTCAATGTGAAGTCTTTGCCTTTCGGATACCATAGGCCATAATGTGCAGTTCCTTGCAGATATCTAAATATCCTCTTGATTGGTAGCAAGTGATTTTGTTTTGGTGCTGCTTGATATCTTGCCACAAGTACTACTGCCAACATAATGTCTAGTCTAGAGGTAGTTAGGTATAGCAGACTTCCTATCATAGATCTGTAAAGTCTTTGATCTAAATCTGCGGATTCATCATCAGCACATAGCTTGCATCCAGTGATCATGGGTGTTGACACAGGTTTGCATTCTTCCATTTGGAACCTTTTTCAACATATCTCTTAAGTATTTTTCTTGTGAAATGAATATTCCTGTGTTCTTTTGTAGAATTTGGAGTCCTAAGTAGAAGGTAAGCTCTCCAATCATAGACATCTTAAATTCTGACTTCATCTCTTATGCAAATCCTTTTGCTAACTCATCTTTGTTACTACCAAACATGATGTCATCTACATTTACTACTACAATTAAGAGTTCATTTTCATCAACCTTTATGTACCGATTGCTGTCTACTCCTCCTTCCTTGAAACCTTGTTTTTGTAAGTATTTGTCCAACCTAGAATACCATGCACATGGAGCTTGTTTGAGACCATATAAGGCTTTCTTTAATCTGCACACATAGTCGTGTTTATCTGTGAAGGAAAATCCTTCAGGTTGTTCCATGTAGACTTCTTCCTCTAGATCTCCATTCAAGAAGGCAAACTTCACATCCATTTGATATACCTTGAAATCATGATAGCATGCAAAAGCAAAAAACATTCTGATTTCTTCTATTCTTGCTACAGGGGCAAAAGTTTCATCATAATCAAGTCCTTCGATTTGAGAGTATCCCTTGCATACAAGTCTGGCCTTATTTCTGATTACCTGACCTTGTTCATTCATTTTATTCTTGAATATCCACTTTGTGCCAATGACATTTTTCCCAGTGGGTCTTGGCGTTAACTCCCAGGTCTTGTTCTTCTCAATTTGGTCTAGTTCTTCATTCATAGCATTTACCCAATTTTTGTCTTTGCTAGCTTCATCGAAATTATTTGGTTCTATCTGTGACAACAAGGATAGGTACACTTCCTCGGTTTGTTCAGCTCGATGTCTTCTAGTTTGGACTCCTGCACTCTTGTCTCCAATGATTTGATCTTCTGGATGGTTCTTCTGAGTGTGTCTCGAGGGTCCTTTTGAGTTTATTTCAGTATCTTCTTTTGTCTTACTCTATTCTTCATTTTCTTGATTCTCATCTTCATGATCATCTGGAGGATTGGCGCAGTTTGTGCTTTTGGTTCTGTTTGGCAGATCTTTGTCGAATCTCACATCAATGCTTTCCACAATTTTATGCAGTCTTTTGTTGTAGCACCTGTATCCCTTACTCTTGGATGCATATCCCAAAAATATTCCTTCATCATCTCTTGCATCATACTTCCCCAATTTTTCATCATTATTCTTTATGAAACATTTGCTATCAAAGACTCTAAAGTGCTTGATTGATGCCGATTTCCCATGCCACAATTCATATGGAGTCTTGTCACAATTTGGTCTAAGATGAGCTTTGTTAAGAATATGAACAACTGTGTGTACTGCTTCTTTCCAGTTGGTTTAGGGAATGTTACTTACTTGCATCATGGCTCTGGCAATCTGTTGTACTGACCTGTTTTGCCTCTATGCCACTCCATTCTGTTGAGGTGTACCTGCAATTGTAAAGTGTTCCTTTATCCCACATTCATTGCACAGGTCTGCAAAATCATCGTCAGTGAATTCACCTCCTCTGTCTGATCTGATGCATTTTAGCTTACATCCAGTTTGATTTTCTGCCAGTGCCTTGAATATCTTGAATTTCTCAAATGCTTCGGATTTATATTTGAGAAACGCTACCCATGTCAATCTAGAAAAATCATCTATTATCAGCATGAAATACGATTCTCCACCTGGTGCATTAGTTCTTGAAGGTCTGCACAGGTCCATGTGTATAGGCCGAAGAGGCTTACTTGTAGATAGTTGGTCTTTAGCTTTGAATGATGTTCGAGTTTGTTTACCTAGTTGGCAGGACTTACATATGGTATTTGGAGGCTTCTTTAATGCAAGCAAATCTCTAACAGCTTTCTTCTTGCGCAGTTTGATGATGTGGTCACAGTTTAGATGTCCCAATCTTCTATGCCATAGCCAAGATTTGTCAAGTTTGCTGATGTGGTATGCTTCATTCTCTTCTTCTACTATATAGACATTACTCTCTATTTGAACACCTTTGATCAGGGTCTTTCCTGTGTTGATAGACCTTACTTCACAATCTTGGGCTCTGAAAAGGACCTCACAGCCTTTATCACACATTTGATTAACACTTATTAGCAGATTTGCTTTTAGACCATCCACAAATACTACATCCTGAGCCTCTCCTTTTACATTATTCAGGCTAATTGAGCCTTTTCCCTTGATTTTCCCTGCTCTATCATTGCCGAATGTTACATTTCCAGATTTCGTTTCATCAAAAGTTATAAACTTGCTTCGGTCTCCAGTCATATGTTTTGAGCACCCACTATCCACATACCATTGGCTTTTCTGATCTTGAGCTATTAGAACCAGATCACAATTATTTAGCTTCTTTTTCCGTTGCATGCTGCTGTTTGTTTGGTAAATTTCTTTAGGAGATGGACCACAGTCTTTGAGAGGACATTCGTGAGACTTGTGCCCAATTTTATGGCAACAAAAATATTTGATTGTATTTTTGAATGGATTATGTATACGAGTGAATCCACCATTGTTCTTAATTCCCCTTGAGTTTCCATACACCAGTTTCTGTATATGCGTTCTGCACTCCATGGCTTTATGACTGAACCCTTTACAATAAAAACAATACCCATGGAAGTAGTATCTGTCTCTGGCAGAGAGATTTGTTTGAGGTAATCTTTTCATTTGTTGCATTTTTTGTTGGTTGGACTGGATTTGCTTTATCTTACAGTATGCCGCAATATGTCCAGGTTTGTGGCAGGCGAAGCAAGCGATACTTCTCACAGGAGGAAGGAACCTCGTTTGACATCTTCCGAATTTGTTCAATTCATACTTAGGAGCGCATGAGTCTTTTTCAGTTGACTGTTTCTTCATTTCTTTCTTTGTCACTTGAGGTTGCTGCTTGTTTCTGATAGTTTCGTTATATATCATGGTCTTGCTAGATTCTAATTCTGTGGATTCCCTTTTTGCTGCTTCATTATCCTTTACAAATTTTACAAAAATGATATTCTTGTTATCTTCTACCTTGGAGTTGCTGGTTTCTCCTTCATATCCTATCCCAACCTTTATATGAGGAGATCTTTGAGCATTAAGAATTTTGTCCAAATGACCAGAGCTTTTCATTTGAGAAATATTCATTGTTAATTCAGTTTGGACCTTTTCTAATTTCTTCCTCAGGCTTACCACTTCCTCTTCCAGCTTTTCTTGCTCCTGATTTTTCTCCTTTATTTCTCTTTTCAAAATATCCTCTATTTTCCTCGATTCTTCTTCTCATGGTGATGTCTCAAGCTCTTGCTTCTTACTGTTTTCATGGCGTCATACTGCATCTTTTTATTGTAGTCATATCCTATACAGGATTTAGGAGCCATGAGAAGATCTTTTGTGAGGGATACTATCTTATCCATAGTAAAGATCTTTTACTCCCTCTTTCCTTGAACTTGCTTTCTTCAAGATCCTCCATCCTTTCCGGTGATATGCACTTTCTTCCTGTGATGTCTGAGTCTTTTAACTTTCAACATTCTCATCCTCAACTTGTCTTTTTCTATTTAGCATAGAAGCCACAAGTTGTTAGATAATGTAACTTTCTAGTCCCATGGTCATGTGTTACCTTTCCCATAAGAACAGTGATGAATATCCTTTTATCATTTCTTTCAGATCTCATAATTGAGATTCTATTTATTGCATCTTCAGAGAATATATATCTTCTAGCCTTTGACCGATTTTATAAGAATCCTTTGAGCCCTTCTATCCCCTTTCCATGTATTCAAATAAATCTTGACCTTCGAAGATTTTTCATGACTTTAATTTCTTCGAGGACTGTGTCTATCCTCCTCATGCAAGGAACCTTGGTAACCCAACCAACTTATAGATCTCCCTGCAAAAACAAAGTCATTTTACCAAATTTAATTATAGAATAAAAGATACTTACTTATCAAGTGAAGATAAAGTCTTCAACTTGATTGCTTTGATGGTGGTTGAGAAAAGATGTATTAGTGCTCTCCTTTTGGATGATCTTCTTCCAGATGAAAAGGCTTTTGCTTCAAAAAAGGAGATTGCTTCAACATCTTTAGATCCAACTTCCTTTTGTTGATGGAGATCACTGCTTCTTTGGATGACCTTCTTCAAGGATAAAGAAGTGGTTCTTGTTTCAATTGGAGGAAACTTGTCTTATAACCTTTGAAGATGATGACAATGCCTTTAGCTTCTTAGTCGTCAAGATATTAACTTTCATCTTGAGGTAGCCTTTCTTCTTCAATGTAGATCCACCTAGACCTTATGGCACCGAGTCATCATTTTTGCACCCAATCCTGGACTGAGCTGTAGCTTTCCTTTTTCCAAACTGTGTTTCTCTGTTAGCATCGAGACTCATATGAAAGAGTATCATATGATTGAAATATTATACCACAGAGCTACTGTTACCACTGTTATACAAAGATCATATTATTGAGCATCACTTCACTGTAATCTATGTTGTAAGACAACAAAATTACACTGGAAAATCTTTGCTGTGATATAATGTCGAAACAGTGAGGAGATGTCACTATGAGTTTGCTTGAGATTATAGTGTTTTCATCATGCAACACTTGTAGCATACCGAACTAGCAGAATACTACCAAGCCATACAGTTTTAACACAAAGTCATATTGTGATCATAACTGTAATCTTAAATGAGAAGTTCGAACTGTAATCTTTCCGAGATTGTGTTCTTTCTAGCTTTGTGGAATCTACCTTGAGTGTCTCTTAAATGCCCTTTCTTTGACTTTAGCACCATAGCTCTGATACCATGTTGAGAAATTACGGGTTTTATTAAAATTTTCTCTTCTTGATAATTACTTGTGATTTAATTCATGCTTCTTTCTCTTAGATATGATCTTCGTTAGATTATTATGATCTTCATCAAGTCAATTATCAAATACACAAGAGACACAATAGTTAGGCTTGCAAGCCAGGGCCAAAACCTCTCACTCTTTGATAGGAAAACCCACATCAAATTCTTCTTATAGAGATTCCAATTGACGAATACCAAGATCATGACCCTTAACCTATCTAGTCCCTCCAACACCAAGACAATGGTTCCCTTGAATCTTTTCTTTTCTTTCCATCTTCTTCTTTCACATGGGAAGCGTAAAGTATACCTTCATTGCTATCATCACTGTCACTGTCATCCTTGTTACCAAGAGTGTAACATTGTGCTTAGATTGCAGTGCCATAACAACATGACAGAAATAGCACCGAAGTCTAACGTTGTAGTATCACATCACTAAGTCACATTACTGTATCACAGAGCCACATCACTTCATCATTGTGAAGTCACTGAGCCACATAACTACATCATTGTGAAGTCACCGAGCCATAAGTACTGTGCTGAGATTACTGGCCCAATATAACTTTTTTGTTTTTTGTTTTTGGGTAATTTAGACTAATCCTAATCTTTCCATTTTTTCTCCTCCCTTCCCACCCACGGGTTTCGAACTGGTGACCTTGCATACAGAGTGCTTTAATAGCGCACCCCATCATCAACTGCTCTACACCACGTGGGCCCCAATATAACGTTATTGTGAGACGTCCGAGACCTATTCCTGATCTCCTTCATGTACCCAACCAAGCCTTGCATCCATCCGAAACTGTCTTCTGTATTGTAGACCGAAATCTGTGCCCTAGACCGAACTCACCTTCTGTAATCTAGCCCGAGAATCTCAGATATATGCAAGTCTTTCTTCTGTTGTAATGCAAGGTTCCTAGACACGTATTTATAGTGGTTCGACCTGTTAACTCTCCTTGCCGCCTACAACTACCTACAAGTCACCGGAAAAAGCCTTCAACCCCACAAGGTGTGGTTAGTGGCAAGGATCTCAGAGAAGGCGCTGTCACCCAACTCTCTCTGTTTAAGCTATTTCCTAGGTTAGCTATGGGGGGTGGTTTCTAACGGAAAAACTAAGTTAAAGATTTGAGTTTCTAGGAGAATGTTAAAGTGAAATTGGATTACTTTTAAAGATTTATGAGCAAATATGAGCAACTTGAAATAACAATGACAATGATAAGACCATACAACCAATGCCTTATAAATAATTTGCTGAAAAGTAAAAAAATTAATGCTCTCAAGAGTGAAAGCAAAGCAACCCTAAAATGGAAACAAAAGATTGTTAGCACGGGATATTAGAAATGCTTTCAAGATAAATGAGTTTATGATTCAAAACACATGAAGCTATCTTGCACAAGGAAACAATTAGTGATCTAAATATAAAACTGATGATAAATAGACTTGAAAGTTAAACCAACATGTATTTAGCCTTGCAACATGAAATAAGAGTACTTGAAAGGAAATGAGATTCATCAACCATCCATGAACATGATAAACATTAAACATGAAATGGAGCTTGCCAAAGTAGAAAATTAAACTAAACTTGTTGCAAAAGAGATTACAATACTTGCATGAAAGGAAATGCTTCTTGAAAAAGGGAAATGATATTGCATGTGAAACTCTAAGACATCAAGAAAACAAAATTGAAGAACTTGCAAGTAAGCTAAATGTGATGAAAAATACTCTTGGTTTATTTTATTAATTAGTTCTAAAGCAAGGTTACAGTTCAACTCTTTAATCCTCAGACCTCACCCTCGCCCAAAGATATGGATCCCATAGTGAGGAGTCAATATAGGAGTAGAGGGTCCCTAAAATGTCTATTCAACCTATTTATGTTGGAGGTAAAATTTTAGTGAGTGCTTGGGGCATGTAAGTAAATTAATCAAACAATGAAAATTAAATTTCAAACTTAAGATGTACTTGCATGTCATGAAGTAGAATGCTACTTTATGGAGAAAATTTGCCCAAATAATTATTGCATATAAGAGGTAATTAAAGGTGAAGCATAAGTGCTCTTGGAACAAAATTCATGACAAGTTAAAAGTGCATGCATGCAAAAGTTTGAACTTGCTACGAAAGTAAAAAGACTAGAAACCTGTAGCAAATTAGATTAAGGTGCATGCAAAATGAATATAATGCATGATTGTGTTAATTCCCAAATTAATGATGTGCATGAAAGTGAAAAAGTTCAAAGATCAAGCCACAAAGCCTCTCCAAAAAATGGTGTAGATATAGGGATACCAATGGGTAAAACCCACGCTCCCAAAATCAAGAATTTTACTAGTTATTACAAGAAGGAGAAAACTATAAAGTCTTTTTTAAAATCCAAGGAAAGTCTTCACAATTTTGGCTTGAGCCATAAATATTTCCTTGCTGAAAAGCTCTGCAATTTGAGGTCCACAAAAACCTATCAAAATGCATATTTTTTGAGGAAGAAGAAGCAATGCAAAGCCTGTTTGAGTTACAAGGACAAGAGAGAGAAATAGTGGCCCGAAATGAACTCGGTCTCCTTTAAGAAGAACTCGGTTTTGTCAGATAAATGTCCTCTAATTCTCACGGCCAAGGGAAAGAAATGATCTAGAAGTTGGAGCCCTAAGGTCCTGCATGCAAACTTGTAAGTAGTTTTCTGAAAATGAAACCTGCAAGACAAGAAGTTAGAGCAAATCTACAACAACAAATGCTAGCTTAAGAAATCACAAAGTAATATTACAAAAATAATCTACAAGAGGCTAGACCAAAAAGTATGAATAAGCTCTTCTCTTTGACTAGCCATAGCTTGGCTCTTTGAAATAATCAGTTATTAAAGAAATGAAGTGCAATACTCGAAAAATAAATTATTTTAAGTTTGATTATTTGATGCAAGAAATAGGTGCTTTGAGAAACTTGAAAGAATCTCTGCAAGAAAAAATAACATATAGATTAGACTTTGGAAATCAACATATGCAGGTTCTCCTTGAATATTTTCAAGAATGGGTTGGTTCCTCTGAGAAATTCCCCTCACGCTTGAAAAGTTTGACCAAAGACGAATCCTTCTACATAATCTCACCACAACATATTAAATCCTTATGAAATTAAATAAAAGCAATGGAAAGAACTCCTATAGATATATTTGACATCAAATAGAAGATTTATTATCCTAAAGAAATCAAGTAACTCTATGCTAATATGAGATAGTTGCATACTAACATAACTTGAAACAAGCATGAAGGAAATAATAACATGAGGAAATAAATAGAAGCTTAAAAATAAGTCATGAATCTACCACATATGCAAGGAGAAGAACACCATCACAAGTTACCCCAAAAACTTTTGTACAATCTAGCAGTGTGTCCTCAAGCCCAATAGCTCGTATTACATGATACAATACAATAGCCCATGGCTTAGTTATATAGAGAGTTGGGAGCAATTCCCAAGGACGAATGCATGTGAGAACTGAACTTGGAGCAAATCCCAAGGAAAGATAAGCCAAGTTCGATGTGGAGAAGACTGAGACACCAAGAGTAAAATCAAATTCCTTTATTGCTTACTAAGGGAAATCGAATTCCCCATATGATCCAGTGAACTCATCCATAAGGTGTAGCATAAGTGCTCTTGGAACAAAATTCATGACAAATTAGATTCAAGTTAAAAGTGCATGCATGCAAAAGTTTGAACTTGCTATGAAAGTAAAAAGACTAGAAACCTGTAGCAAATTAGATTAAGGTGCATGCAAAATGAATGTAATGCATGATTGTGTTAATTCCCAAATTAAATGATGTGCATGGAAGTGAAAAAGTTCAAATATCAAGCCACAAAGCCTCTCAAAAAAATGGTGGAGATATAGGGATACCAATGGGTAAAACCCACGCTTCCAAAACCAAAAATTTTATTAATTATTACAAGAAGGAGAAAACTATAAAGTCTTCTTTAAAATCCAAGGAAAGTCTTCACAATTTTGGCTTGAGCCATAAATATTTCTTTGCTGAAAAGTTTTGCAATTTGAGGCCCACAAAAGCCCATCAAAATGCAGTTTTTTTGAGGAAGAAGAAGCAACACAAAGCCTCTTTGAGTTACATGGACAAGAGAGAGAAATAGTGGCCCAAAATGAACTCGGTCTCCTTTAAGAAGAACTCGGTTTTGTCAGATAAATGTCCTCTAATTCTCATGGCCAAGGGAAGGAAATGATCTAGAAGTTGGAGCCTAAGGTCTTGCATGCAAACTTGTAAGTAGTTTTTTGAAAATTAAACCTGCAAGAAAACAAGTTAGAGCAAATCTACAACAACAAATGTTAGCTCAAGAAATCACAAAGTAATATTACAAAAATAATCTACAAGAGGCTAGACCAAAGAGTATGAACAAACTCTCCTATTTGACTAGCCATAGTTTGGCTCTTTGAAATAGGCAGATATTAAAGAAATGAAGTGCAATACTTGAAAAGGAAATTATTTTAAGTTTGATTATTTGATGCAAGAGATAAGAGCTTTGAGAAACTTAAAAGAACCTCTGCAAGAAAAAATGAAATATAGATTAGACTTTGGAAATCAACACATGTGAGTTCTCCTTGAATATTTTCAAGAATGGGTTGATTCCTCTGAGAAATTCCCCTCACGCTTGAAAAGCTTGACCAAAGACGAATCCTTCTACATAATCTCACCACAACATATTAAATCCACATGAAATTAAATAAAAGTAGTGGAAAGAACTCCTATAGATATATTTGACATTAAATAGAAGATTTATTATCCTAAAAAAATCAAGTAACTCTTATGCTAATATGAAATAGTTGCATACTAACATAACTTGAAACAAGCATGAAGGAAATAATAGCATGAGGAAATAAATAGAAGCTTAAAAATAAGTCATGAATCTACCACATATGCAAGGAGAAGAACACCATCACAAGTTACCCCAAAGACTTTTGTATTATATTGCAAGTACGTGTACAATCCAACAGTGCGTCCTCAAGCCCAATAGCTCGTATTACATGATACAATACAATAGCCCATGGCTTAGTTATATAGAGAGTTGGGAGCAATTCCCAAGGATGAATGCATTTGTAAACTGAACTTGGAGCAAATCCCAAGGAAAGATAAGCCAAGTTCGATGTGGAGAAGACTGAGACACCAAGAGAAAAATCAAATTCCTTTTGTGCACACTAAGGGAAATCGAATTCCCCATATGATCTAGTGAACTCATCCATAAGCCAAACGATGTCTTGTGCTAAATCAAGTCCACCACTGCAAACTCGAGCAAACTGAAACCTTACTTGTAGATGATCCCAGTGAATTTCTGCGTAGGCCCGTGAGAACTTCGTGTTTCCTCTGAGTAACTGAGCAGTATAAGCTCAAGGAATAGCGTAAATCCTTTGAACAAAGTGTTGAGTGTTTTTGCACTCTAGATAGCTCGTGAGAAGAGGTTCCCACTTGGTCTTCAGTCAACTGATCCTGTAGAATATTCCTTTTATGCTCAACTGCCTTTAATAAATTTGATTTTCCTTGTGTGTAACTGCCGCTTTATCTCTGGGAAATTCGATTTTTATAAAATAAATGATGAATTAATGATGCAATGTGCTCAATCATCCTCCACATGTCCGTTGACTCAACTCTTTGACTTTGGATAATTTCCAAGTCATTTCCACGTCATTTTGTCACTTGGAATAATTTATTTAATTCTATCCTAATTAAATGCCACAATTTCCACTAAACCTAGGAAATGTGGGTTTTGAGGGTCCAAAACACATTATTAACCCCTCAAAGTGTGTCATAGTAGAGAGTTGAGGGTGTGAGGTGTAATTTTGATTACTCATACCTCATACAACTGCTCTAGACAACACTTATTACAATCCAATTACAATTTTTATTGCATTTTTTGACCTGCGGAAAATCTTAAAAATTAAAAAATCACTACCTAGACCTAACCAAATTCCAAGAATGTTTTTCTGTGAACTAGTATGGTAATATACATTGACTCTAGACACTAGGACTCACCCAAGGCCTCACCATCAAGTCGTACTTCAGCTTTGGGGTAAAATTGGAGGAAAAAACTTAATTAATTATTAAGTCTTGATAGGGAGATGATAATTAATCAAGTGAAAAATACCCCCAGAGTAATGCTCACTTGTTGGAAAGGCCCCAAGCTACCTAGGTCTGTTAGAGACTCGATACTGACTTAAATTCATCATTACTAGCATCACTTATTACAATTTCCCATAGGATGTGGAATCTGGATACAAGAGAAAGATGATGAGAAGTAGAAGTAGCATTTAAAAACTCTGTTGAACTGATGATATCTGATGATATTTGATGGTACAAGTGTCTTCTGGTTCATCCTTGGGCATGGAGTCTTCACATTATCATTAGGTGCCACTCTGGTGGTCAACATTTGGCTCCATATGGGGATGCATGCTAGATATGAAGTGATAGTGTGCAAGAACCTAGAATCTGCATACACCAACCAAAGATATATATTAGCAGTATCCATTCAAAATATCATCAAATAAAATCAAGTACATAAATGGAAATTTCATTCTAAGAGCATAATTTATTCATGAAAGAATTCTACTTAAACAAAATTGACAAGGTATAAAGCTAGAAATATGATACAAAATGATGCCCCATGGCATTAGATGTTCTCAATGAAGTTCATGCTGAGAACCTGCCTACTTTCTGGCAGATCCATGGGCTGCTTTTCTAATGTGCCCTGTCCAATTCTGAATATTTTAGAACTTTGATCCGTCCCAACACTGTGTTGTACATGGTCATCAGATTTACTAAATTCTTTCCACTTTTTTCTTTTCTTCTTAATAGATTGTGATGTTGATGTTGATGTGGTCAAAGTAGACCTTTCTGCTCGATCTTGAAGATGCTCAGATGGAAAATTTGAAGTATCCAAGACATCTTTGACTTGCCTTTCTCCATTCTGCATTTGCTCTAACATGGGTGATGGATGTGAGTATTAACTTGATTCCTCTCAATTAGCCATTTTTCAATGGAATAAATGGCCTCCTCATAATAAGATGAAACTTGCTTCAATGGATTTGGAGGCTTATGATTTGTTTCTTTATTCTTTTCCCATTCGTCATCTATCTTAAGCTGAAATTTTTGTACCTGTAATATTTCTATTTCCTCCAGCCTATTCTGAAAAGTGATCTGATTAGCCTTCATAACACTTATCTCCCTGGCATGATTTGTTTCCATGGTGTTGATTAATTGTACTTGTTTTTCTTCCATGGCGAGCAACCTGTTTTGAATAGAGGTCATCTAATTAGAATGATTGACCTCCATGGCCTTTATTGCTTGTGCCTAATTTACCTCCATGGTCTTAATGAGTTGAGCTTGATTGAGGTGCATATTCTTAATCATCCGAGTCAACTCCTTGATGAGATCCTTATCATTCTCATCAACTTTTTCTTTGATCTTTCTTTCATCTCCATATTTTTCTTCAAAGGCGTTAATGATCGATTCTAGAGAATCAAAACTGTTAGCAAGTAAGTCTATGAACCAATTCATAGCATCGCCATATAATGAAAAGATGAAAAGTCTCATTTTAACGTCCTCATGGTTAATATCATGGCACCATTTTCTCACGCAGAAGTAGAAATTCCTAAGGTGAGTTTCAGTACTAATGGCATTGTTACCTAGAAATCTAGGCAACTCATCAATAGCCTCAATGGCTTCATCCGGAATAAAATTTGGATAGCCTGGAATGTTAGTAAAATCACAAGGGGCGAACAAATCATTCCTGATGTCACGCTCACTTAACCCTGAAAAAGCAAATGGATACCAGAGAGAGGATCTTGTCCACTTAGCAGGAAGTCTACTAGAAGAAGACTTCAAGCATAAATCCTTGCAAAAAATGAAGTGGAGTCGCCACTTGAACAAGAATCTAACTCTAAAATCCAACATGCAAAAACCAAAATTTAGTCGATATCCCAGGTACAAGAAAGCTTGTCCCTGGTAACGGCGCCAAAAATGCTAACTCTCCTTGCTGCCTACACCTACCTACAAGCCAGTGAAAAAAGCCTTCAACCCCACAAGGTGTGGTTGGTGGAAAGGATCTCAGAGAAGGGGTTGTCACCTATTCCCAACTCTCTCTGTTTAATCTGTCTCCAAGGTTAGTTATGGGGGTGGTCCCTAAAGGAAAAACTAAGTTAAATATTTGAGTTTCTAGGAGAATGTTAGAGTGAAATTGGATTACTTTTAAAGATTTATGAGCAAATATGAGCAACTTGAAATAACAATGACAATGATAAGACCATACAACTAGTGCCTTATAAACAGTTTGCTCAAAAGTAAAAAAAGTAATATTCTCAAGAGTGAAAGCAAAGCAATCCTGAAATGGAAACAAAAGATTGTTAGCACAGGATATCAGAAATGCTTTAAAGATAAACAAATTTATGAATCAAAGCACATGAAGCTATTTTGCACAATGAAACAATTAGTAATCTAAATAAAAACAAATGATAAGTAGACTTGAAAGTTAAACCAACATGCATTTAGCCTTGCAACATGAAATAAGAGTACTTGAAAGGAAATGATATTCATCAACCATCCATAAACATGATAAACATTAAACATTAAATGGAGCTTGCTAACGTAGATAATGTCCGAGTACAAGAAAATTAAGCCAAACTTTTTGCAAAAGAGATTAGAATACTTGCATGAAACGAAATGCTTCTTGAAAAAAGGAAATGATATTGCATGTGAAACTCTAAACCATCAAGAAAGCAAAATTCAAGAACTTGCAAGTAAACTAAATGTGATGAAAAATGCTCTTCGTTTATTTTATTAATTTTTTCTAAAACAAGGTTACAATTCAACTCTTTAATCCTCAAACCTCACCCTCGCCCAAAGATATGGATCCCACAATGAGGAGTCAGTAGAGGAGTAGAGGGTCCCTAAAACATCCATTCAACCAACTTATGTTGGAGGTAAAATTTTAGTGAGTGCTTGGGGCATGTAAGTAAATTAATCAAACAATGAAAATTAACTTTCAAACTTAAGATGTACTTGCATGTCAAGAGGTAGAATGCTACTTTATGGAGAAAATTTGACCAAATACTTATTGCATGTAAGATGTGTAATTAAAGGTGAAACATAAGTGGTCTTGGAACAAAATTCATGACAAATTAGATTCAAGTTAAAAGTGCATGTATGCAAAAGTTTGAACTTGCTATGAAAGTAAAAAGACTAGAAACCTGTAGCAAATTAGATTAAGGTGCTTGCAAAATGAGTGTAATGCATGATTGTGTTAATTTCCAAATTAAATGATGTGCATGGAAGTGAAAAAGATCAAATATCAAGCCACAAAGCCTGTCCAAAAAAAGGTGGATAGATAGGGATACCAATGGGTAAAACCCACGCTTCAAAAACCAAGAATTTTATTAGTTATTACTGTTGAGAATTTGGAAGGCTGGTGATTAATTCAAATTCTCTACTTGATAATTACTGGTGAGCTTATTTAATTTACTTATGTCTTCTCTTCTTATCTTATTTAGTCTTTCATCAAGTCAATTATCAAAATACAAGAGGCAAAATATTAGGCTCTTCGAGCCAGGGCAAAACCTCTCCCTCTTGGAGAGGAAAACCCACGAGAAATTCTTCGTATAGATGTTCAAATGACAAGTACCATGACAGTGACATAAACCCTTAACCTTTTTATGCTTCCAAGACCTTGTCACTGATTGATTCTGTTATTCTGCACTGTCCTTCACTGACTTGCACTTTTCTGCACCAGAGAGCCCAGTCTCTACACAAATTCTGCTTCTTTAGGGCCTTGACTATTTACTTATCTCATCTGGATACAACGATAACTTTAGCACAATCACTATGCACTTTGTTGTATCTTTTATCTCATGCTTTGACACAGTTAAACCTTCTTTGGCACCTTGATCTGTCCTGAAATGCAACCTTCTTTAACAATGTAATTCACACTTGAATACACCCTTCTGCAGCACTATTATCCGCACTTGAATGCAACTTACTTTAGCATAGAGATTTTCACTTAGACGCAACCCTAGACACAATCCTAATTTTAGCACTGTGATCCACACTCACTTCAGATTTCTCCACGCTGTAGTGTCACAGATATATCCGCAATCTCTGGCCCTAATACAAATATATATCAGACTACTCTTTGGTCCTGAGGTCTGCACTTCTTGTTCCCAAATCCGCACCTTAAACTCTGTAAAAACCTCAGAGAAATCCGCAAATTTTTGTGTCTCAAATGAATCGCAGGTTTGAGTATATATAGTGGTATGTCCTCTATTTTAGGCCGACCATTCTTCCATCATGTAGGTCAACTTTAAATTCTGTCCATAGGCTGACATGGAGGACTTGTATTCTAGCATTGAGAGTGTAGCTTTGAGCCTCATATAGGAGCCATTTCTTCATGATATCATGACAAGGTCTTGGAGCATACTTTCTAGACTAGACACTTCATATACATGACACTTAATTATACTTGTAATCAGAAGACAAACCCTAACAGACATCAAGAAGAAGTCTATTGACCTATAATAACAATCTTGCTCATGAAACCCATGAAGCAAGTGCAACAAAAATACATTTTATTATCTTTGTCTTCTTCTTTACATAAATACATAATTACATAGTCAATATGAAGACTGATCCTAGTTACACTTTTCAACACTCCCTCTTAACTAGGGAGGTATTCATACAGGTACATATGTCACTTTCAAACTGAAGAATCTCATAAGAAGAATCAGATTGGTTATCGTATCTGTATAGCATCATATCAACCAGCGTTGTCCTTGTTGAGAATTTAGGGGGCTGGTGTTTAATTCAAATTCTCTTCTTGATAATTACTTGTGAGCTTACTTGAGTTACTTATGTGTTCTCTTTGTTATCTCATTTAGTCTTTTATCAAGTCAATTATCAAAATACTCAAGACATAAAAATTAGGCTCCTAGAGCCAGGGCAAAACCTCTCCCTCTTGGAGAGGAAAACCCGCAAAGAATTCTTCTTATAGATCTTCAAATGACAAGTACCATGACCAAGACTTAGACCCTTGACCTAGATATGCTTCCAAGACCTTGTCCACGTTTCTTTGGATACTCACAACGCTGATCCTTCTCCTCGACACCAACTTGTACTGACCTACACCACCACTAGAGAACTCGGTCTCTAATTATATCTCCCTTGACTTAGTCTTTGTTTATCACAATACTTCTCCTTTGTTTCAAGTTCACTTGAGATATTTAGCTCTCCTTTTATGTGCTGAAGATAGGAATGTAAATCATAGATTTACCTTCCTTCTATCCTTCTATTTATATCAGACTTCAGCCCTTTAACTTTAATGTACGTCTTTTCATAGAGAACTATCCACACTTCTTTGATTGCACACCTTCATTCACTGCTCTAACAGGGCTGCACTTCTAAACTCAGAAAGATTTGTACTGTTCATGTCCTGAATCCGCACTGTGATGCTCAGATAATTCTGCACTTCTTTTGGTCTATAATCCACACTTTTCTCTATCTGACATTCGTGCTAGAGTTCAGGGTATTCCGCACTGTTATCTCTCCAGATTATCTGCACTTCTCTTATCTTTAACCCACTCTGCAATCTCTTCTAGGATCCGCAATAAACCTCAGAATATCCGCACCTTTTTCAGCGTTGAATCCACATGCTTGTTTAGACCAATCCTCAATTGCTGTATCGTTCAAATGAACCGCAATACAATGTATTTATAGTGGTGTTATCTCTGTCTTTAGGTCGACCATTCAGCCAGTGGGTAGGCCGACTTGATCACTAAGTATATAAGTCGACTAGTAGTGTATTTACTCCAACATTTAATGAGGCATTCTTCACTGTAAATGCAACTTATCTTCCATCGTTGATTGAGGGCAGTTGTGAGCTTGTCTTCCATTCTTCCACAAGGTATTGGAGCAGACATTTCTAGACTAAATAGTTCATGCATATGACACTTAATTCTATTTATACCTAGAAGACAAAACCCTAATAGACATCAAGAAGAAGTCTATTAACCTATATAATAAAATCTTGCTCATGAAACCCATGAAGCAAGTACAAAAAAGAATACATTTTATTATCTTTGTTTTCTTTTTCACATAAAATACATAATTATATAGTCAATATGAAGACTGACCTAGTTACACTTTCCAACGCTCCCTCTTAACTAGGGAGGTATTCATATAGGTACATGGTTACTTTCAGATTGAAGAATCTCATAAGAAGAATCGGATTGGTAATCGCATTTGTATAGCATCATATCAACCAACATTGTCCTAGTGCAAGGCCTTGACTAACAACCCCATCTCTCAACGAGACAATGGCTACAATGTTGGCGAGACACATGACTAATAGACACCATAGTCATTGTCTCTCCAAGGTACATACCCTACCTATGTGTTCCCAAAGTATGACCTTCTTGGACTATTTTTCTCTTGGGTAGTCAACCCTCAAAGAATATCGGTCCTCGACTACTCTTATCTTGAATGCCCTATCTTATTCTCAAAGAGTATCGAATGCCAGATGTTACCCAATCCTCCATTCTACTTCCAGGTGAAGACCAGAATGATGTGTCTATCCATTCTTTTCACATGGCCTTCACTAAGACTTACGGCTGTTAGTCCTGGTCTAGTGCATGACACATGTAATAGAGAATCACATACGTCACTCCCTCTCAACAAAAGAAGGACATACTTCAAGTTTCTTCCAAGCAAGAAACTTACCACATTCTCCTTCTCAACCAGGGTCCTGTAGCAACAATCCAGCTACTCATGAAAAATTCCTCCCCTCGATGTCATGGAATTCAATATTGAGGAATCTTCAACTTTTGGCTTCAAAGGGCATAGATCATCCATCACTTTCAGTCACGAGTCATGTCCACTATCAGAAAGTGATTCATCAGTATTTCTCATCTGGTACATCGTTATGCCATGCTGCTTTCCTTCGCATCATCTCCAAGGATCATACATCCTTTCTCATGATTAGCAGCCCTGCACAAATTCATCCAGATAAACATGTACTTATGAACTTTTAAAACAAAAGTTACCTCAATGATGATCTTTCACCATGGCATCTTCCTGTAGGCATCAACATCCTTTATGCAGATTGACACATCTCCTAATGATATGTTTTGTCAAGGGTCTTCTTCTTTACCAGACTTCTGTTAGAGTCTACATATTGTCTCAGGAGATCTCCTAGTCACATCTTCTTGGCCTCCAGATGATAACTGCCTCTTGACATGGTTGCATTTCATGATCTCTTCCTCTCTGCACATTCTTCATTCCCAGGATCTTACAAATTTTCCGATTTCTCGTTCATATACAACCACCTCATATTCCATGAGGATATATATATGTTGATTTCATCTGTCAATGCACCGAGAGATCCTCCTTCGTAGATCATACTTCTAAATATGGAAGTCTATTACCTGCAACCATATGAAATGACTTCACAACATCTAGTGTCAGCATATAAATATATACATACCTCATACCTTTATCATTTAAGTCATCCTGTGGCAGTTTTACTAGAATGAAGAGCTTCATTCCCTTGGTCTGCTCCATCAATATGTCATCACACCCCAGAAATCTGTAGCATGGAATTCTTGATGAAGCCATTCTGCTTTCTTTCTAATTAGTGAATTAATAGAGAAACTCCATTAGAAAAATATTAGCACTAGTTTTTATGATGACCCTTGATCTTGATAACTGCCTTCCATCAGTCAGGTTTTTCTAGGAGCTTGTTTTATCGAGAGCTCTCGCCATGCTTCGATCATGATTCTATAATATACACTGTTTCTTATCATACTATTTTACAACCAATAGAAATCACTTAAAGGAGAAGATGATCTCAATCATAGTGGAGATCCCTCACTTCTTCTTTCCTAGATTTCTTTGCATCAAGTTCTTCTCTTATATCTGAGATATGGGCTTCTTTCTTTTTCCTCTTGTCCTTTCTAAATTTAGAACAATCTCGACTATAATGCCCAAGATCATTACATCCAAAGCATCGTGCTATGTTCATATTTCCTTTCTTATTATGAGGACCAAATTTACCGAATCTTGCTTTCTTCCTGGACATGGCGGCAAAGGCTTGATTCTCTACACTTGATCCTGCTTTCAATCTTGATTCTTCTATCTTACCTAGACTCTGGAATTGCGTGGCTTCTTCTCTCCCATCTATGCTGGAAGTGGAACCTCTCCATTCTTTTGGTAAGACATTTTGTACCATAGTGAGTATTTCTCTATCAGACATTACTTCACCCAACTTCAGTAGTTGTTCTCGTATTGCGAAAATCTCCATCAGATATGGAATTATTCCTTCCTTTGACGTTCTCAATTTGTATAGTTTTTGTCTCAGGGATATTATTTCCTTTGTAGAACCTTTCAAGAACAGTTCAAGGATTCTAGCTTTGATACATAGGGAGTGAAAGAGTCTTTTATGGATTCTATAAGAATCCTTCAGGCTCTTATGTCTCCTTGCATGTATTTGATATATGCTAGAATGTCTTCTTTTGGAGGTTGAATTGTAGATCCTTCTATGAAACCCATAACTTCATTTTCAATTAAATTCAAATCTGTCCTCTTCTTCCATGCTTCAAAGTTTGATGGCCCAACCAACTTGTTGCTCTCTTTACAATAACTCATCTTGACACATTTAAGTAAGGTCATAAATACTTACTTGAGTAGAGTGGCTTGCAGCTTCCTTGAAGGAGTTAGGAGCTTCTTCTAAGTTAGAAATCTTCAATCTAGGTGTTCTTGAATCCTTGATGGTAAAGAATGTCTTCAAAAGATGATGTCCTCTTCAATCAATGACTTAAATGAAAATCTTTGATGGCAAAGATTATTATCTTGAATGAGATAGGAAATCTTTCTTGAGATAGCTTGAGAGTCTTCCTTGCAAACTGATTTGACTTTTCAACCCAATCTTAGATCTTTGCCTCCTTGAGTGTCTTTGTTGTCAAGCAGCCCTTGAATTTAGCACCTTAGCTCTGAAACCATGTTGAGAATTTAGGGCTGGTGTTTAATTCGAATTCTCTTCTTGATAATTACTTGTGGGCTTACTTGAGGTACTTATGTCTTCTCTTTGCTATCTTATTTAGTCTTTCATCAAGTCAATCATCAAAATACACAAGACAAAAAAATTAGGCTTCTAGAGCTAGGGCGAAACCTCTCCCTCTTGGAGAGGAAAACCTGCAAAGAATTCTTCTTATAGATCTTCAAATGAGAAGTACCATGACCAAGACTCAGACCCTTTGCCTAGATATGCTTCCAAGACCTTGTCCACGCTTCTTTGGATACTCACAACACTGATCCTTCTCCTCTACACCAACTTGCACTGACCTACACCACCACTAGAGAAATCGGGGTCTAATTATATCTCCCTTGACTTAGTCTTTGTTTATCACAATACTTCTCCTTGTTTCAAGTTCACTTGAGATATTTAGCTCTCCTTTTATGTGCTGAAGATAGGAAGGTAAATCATAGCTTTACCTTCCTTCTATCCTTCTATTTATATTAGATTTCAGCCCTTTAACTTTAACGAATGTCTTGTCACAGAGAACTATCCGCACTTCTGTGATTGCACACCTATTCACTGCTCTAACAGGCTGCATTTCTAAACTCAGAAAGATCCGTACTGTTCATGTCCTGAACCCGCACTGTTATGCTCAGATAATTCCGCACTTCTTATTGTCTATAATCTGCAATTTTCTCTGTCTGACATCCGCACTAGAGTTCAGGGCAATCCACATTGTTATCTCTCCAGATTATCCGCACTTCTCTTGTATTTAACCCACCCTGTAATCTCTTCTAGGATCCGCAATAAACCTCAGAATATCCACACCTTTTTTCAGCGCTGAATCCGCATGCTTGTTCAGACCAATCCGCAATTCCTGTATCGTTCAAATGAACCGCAGTACAGTGTATTTATAGTGGTGTTATCTCTGTCTTTAGGCCGACCATTCAACGAGTGGGTAGGCTGACTTGATCACTAAGTATATAAGCCGACTAGTAGTGTATTTACTCCAGCATTTAATGAGGCATTCTTCATTGTAAATGCAACTTGTCTTCCATCGTTGATTGAGGGTAGTTGTGAGCTTGTCTTCCAGCTTTTCTTCCATTCTTCCACAAGGTCTTGGAGCATATATTTCTAGACTAGATCCTTCATGCATATGACACTTAATTCTATTTATACCTAGAAGACAAA